>WAAF01013581.1:42349-94948 GCA_013400475.1 Tricholaema leucomelas
GAGCCCAGAACTGGACACAGTACTCAAGGTGTGGCCTGACCAGTGTTGAGTACAGGGGAAGAAGAACCTCCCTCATCCTACTGGCCACACTGTTCCTGATACAGGCCAGGATGCCATTGGCCCTCTTGACCACCTGGGCACACTGCTGGCTCAACCTCAGCCTACTATCCACCAGTAGCCCCAGGTCCCTTTCCTCCTGGGTGCTCTCCAACCACTCTGTCCCCAGCCTGTAGCATTGCTTGGGGTTGTTGTGGCCAAAGTGCAGAACCCTGCACTTGGCTTTGTTAAATTTCATCCCATTGGCCTCTGCCCACCCATCCAGCCTGTCCAGGTCCCTCTGCAAGGCTCTCCTACCTTCCAACAGATCAACACCTGCTCCTAGCTTGGTGTCATCTGCGAACTTAATGATGCTGGACTCAATCCCCTAGATGTTGATGTTTAAAAGAATCAAATAAGATTTACTCATAAGCTCTAAACCACCAAAGCACACTTGATAAAGGCAGATTCACTGATCTGATTAAGAGAAATCATCCATATTCCTGGTGTGACTCTGATCCATCAGTGGACAGCATGCAGGATGTAAGGTGGAGCACTCAGTTCTCCATTTTGCAATGGAGTCAAAAACCTGCCAGGTCTGCCAGGAACCTTGTACTGAACTTCATCAAAGTTTGTCAAGCCCAACAAGTTTTATTAATCCATATTGTCTCAAGAAACAAATATTTTCCAACAAAGTTTGTACTTTATCTGAAAAAAATCTGGATCTGTTTGTGGCTTTCTGTGCGAGACTCCTCACGCAGAAACAGTTTCTGCAATGATTGATTGATTTCTTAACTCAAAACCACATCTCTAAGGAAAGAGTAGAATGACAATGTGGTTTTCCACAGTCCACTGATGTTATAAAGTTTCCAAGGCTATGGCCATGTGCTGCTTCATAGAAGAGGCCAAGATGTAGTTATCCCACAGGCACTTCTGTAAAATGCATGATTACCATTATCTTCATAACTAATAACAGACTTATAAAGCTTTGAAGTTTTGCTTTCTTTGCTAGCTTGGAGAACAATAGTGAGCAACGAAGACCTCAAGGTTTCTTCAGTATTTCTTTAGCAGAGAGCTATAAATCAAAAGTAAAACTAGTGGAGACATCATCACCTATGAGAGAAGCCAGACCGCTTTTACATGAATACAACAACCATCCTTATCCAGTCTTTGCATAGTCTGAGTTTATTTTTGTTCTTGAAATCTAAAAGAAACAACAGAGAGGTGGTGGAGTTGCCATCCCTGAAGGTGTTCAAGAAAAGACTGGATGAGACACATAGTGCCATGATTTAGTTGACTGGATAGGGCTGGGTGTAGGTTGGACTGGATGATCTTGGAGGTCTCTTCCAACCTGGTTGATTCTATGATTCTATCTCTAAATTTAACTCTCACGTTGGTGAATACATTTGGTTGAATAGTCATACTAAGAACATTTAAAAATGTAATTCACTCATAACCAATTGTTTCCTATAGCTGACAAGCAAGCAGAGGGCCCCCTGAATTTGTCCTGTTGTGCTTACCTCCTAGAAATCATGGCAGAATGGTGCTTTAAATTTTTGAAAGCATCATAAATTCAAAATATGAACAATTGCTCTACAAGTTGGAAAAAAAAGAACACATTGGAATATCTTTTTACCATTGGAATTTCTTTTTACTTCTAGTCTGAGGGTACCTCTGATGAAAACACTGACTGAGCAAAACTTGCTTTCAGAGGCACATAAAAAGTTCAATGAAATTTTTGTTTAGAATGTTTTTCAGGAACATGTGGATTTGCTGGTCAAAAAGAAGCCAGATACTAAAAATTAGACCTTAGACCAAAACACAGAATGTGAATAACTTTGCAATGTACCAGGGTCCATTTTCCCTTCTTTGTTTTCCACTAAGACATTTCTGAATTATCTCAGTTAACAAAGAGGAAAAAATAATCAAAATCTCAAGGAGTTTTGAATTTCCTGCCTGGCTCCACTTTTCATAGTGAACAAGTCAGACTGCATAACACTAAAGAACTGGAAGCAGAGAATGCCACAGGGAGAAATTTACCCTGGCACAAACATGCTGTTGCTCATATTTGTCAAGGACACCAGAGTTAACCATTGCTCCTTCTGGGAATATCTTGGGATTTGATGTGAATGTAAATGTCTGTAGGAGTTGTCAAGTCTCTTCAGTTAAAAATACAGCCTCTATTATTGTACCAACAAGAGCAAAATTCTGCTGCTTCTGTGCTCAGCTTTGCACTGAGTCAGTGGAAAAAATGCAGCAGCAGTGATGGTCATCATGGGGTTTTTTTGTGTGTCTAACATAGGCAAATTGTGAGTTTTGGATAGCTGCAATCTAGTGATCATATATGAAGGAAGAGGCTAAATTATGCTGAAAATCCTCCTGATGACTCTGCTGGGAATATCCTCTGTAACATACCAGCTGTTTTTTTTTTTAATTCTCCATCTTAAAAGCATGAGTAGCAATTTTTAATTGCTGTCCACAACTACCTGAAGGGAAGATGTAGCCAGTTGGGAGTTGGTCTCTTCTGCCAGACAACCAGCAACATAGTAAGGGGATACAGCCTCAAGTTGTGCTGGGGGAAGTATAGGCTGGATGTTAAGAGGAAGTTCTTCCCAGAGAGAGTGATTGGCAGTGGAATGGGCTGCCCAGGGAGGTGGTGGAGTCACTGTCCCTGAAGATGTTTAAGAAAAGCCTGAATGAGACACTTAGTGCCATGGTCTAGTTGATTGGCTAGGGCTGGGTGATAGATTGGACTGGATGATCTTGGAGGTTTCTTCCACCCTGGTTGATTCTATGATTCTATGATTTGATATTTCTGGAAGACAGTGAATCTTGCAAAGCAATGTGTGGCAGTGTAAGAAGAGGTGAGACAGTTTATAGTAGCAGGCTATTTCTTTTTCCTTTCTTTTTTTTTTTTTTTTTTTCTTTTAAGAGGATGCTCTGTGGCTCCTTTTCTATTTCAAATATCTTATCTGATGCTTTAGTCAAAGCAAAATCATGTGCAGCACTTTGCTTCCTCTTAGATTGAGGTCAAAATGTGTTAATGTCTATTGGGAAGGGCTGCAGAGTCTAAGGTATGATGTACTGGAAGAACCATTAAAATGCAGGTAAGGTGGAAACAACCCTGCAGTGTATGGGGGTTAGATTCTTGTGGTGAATTGCAATGAACTGCTAAGGTGATCTTATAGTATTTACCTAATGACAAGTATCAGGAACAGTGTGGCCAGTAGGACAAGGGAGGTTATTCTGTCCCTGTACTCAACACTGGTGAGGCCACACCTTGAGTCCTGTGTCCAGTTCTGGGCTCCTCAATTCAAGAGAGATGTTGAGGTGCTGGAACATGTCCAGAGAAGGGTGACAAAGCTGGTGAGGGGACTGGAACACAGCCCTGTGAGGAGAGGCTGAGGGAGCTGGAAGTGTTTAGCCTGAAGAAGAGGAGGAGGCTCAGGGAGAACCTCATTGCTGTCTACAACTACCTGAAGGGAGGCTGTAGCCAGGTGGGGGTTGGTCTCTTCTGCCAGACAACCAGCAAGAGAACAAGGGGACACAGTCTCAAGCTGTGCTGGGGGAACTGTCGGCTGGATGTTAGGAGGAAGTTCTTGCCAGAGAGTGATTGGCATTGGAATGGACTGCCCAGGGAGCTGGTGGAGTGTTCATCCCTGGAGGTGTTCAAGAAAAGACTGGATGAGGCATTTAGTGCCATGGTCTAGATGACTGGATAGTGCTGGGTGCTAGGTTGGACTGGATGATCTTGGAGTTCTCTTCCAACCTGGTTAATTCTATGACTCTATGAAACTAAACACAACCACATAAACAACGAAAATAGTGTGATTGGCTGTGACCCTAACAGGACTTATTTCTCCTTTGAAGGAAAATACTTGAAAGAGCTTGGTATCATTATTTAGAGATCATTAAGCTAAAGCAATTTATTTAATCAAATCAAAAAAGCTACTGTGGGCTGTTCAAAACTTTTTCTACTGTTAGATATAAGCAGTGTTAACTCCAGTAACATTGTTACCCTGTGAAGATTTATGCTGAGGAGCAAGCCCGTAGCGATTACATAGGCACTTTAGTAATATCAGCTCTTACTACACTGTGCCTTTCTTCTTTTGTACAGGGCACATCAGTACAGAGCCAGGAAAGCACTGAAAGGAAAACCAGAACCAAAATGGTATGATCATGATGTGGTATTATCAACTACTATTAGTCTTTAGGCAGGAACATTGGCCAAGAGAGCCAATGGCATCCTGGCCTGCATCAGGAATGGTGTGGCCAGCAGGAGCAGGGAGGTCATTCTGCCCCTGTACTCTGCACTGGTTAGACCACACCTTGAGTACTGTGTTCAGTTCTGGGCCCCCCAGTTTAGAAGGGACATTGAGATGCTTGAGCGTGTCCAGAGAAGGGCAACGAGGCTGGTGAGAGGCCTCGAGCACAGCCCTACGAGGAGAGGCTGAGGGAGCTGGGATTGTTTAGCCTGGAGAAGAGGAGGCTCAGGAGAGACCTTATTGCTGTCTACAACTACCTGAGGGGTGGTTGTGACCAGGGGGAGGTTGCTCTCTTCTCTCAGGTGGCCAGCACCAGAACGAGAGGACACAGCCTCAGGCTGCGCCGGGGGAAATTTAGGCTTGAGGTGAGGAGAAAGTTCTTCACTGAGAGAGTCATTGGACACTGGAATGGGCTGCCCAGGGAGGTGGTGGAGTCGCCATCCCTGGAGCTGTTCAAGACAAGGTTGGATGTGGCACTTGGTGCCATGGTCTAGCCTTGAGCTCTGTGGTGAAGGGTTGGACTTGATGATCTGTGAGGTCTCTTCCAACCCTGATGCTACTATGATACTATTACTAATCATGAGGGCAAAAGCAAACATATCTGGGACTTCCACAAAGCTGTATCTTTCTGGTATAAGGTGTTCTGGAAAAGACTGAATTACATAAGCTCTCAGCATTGCTCCCTGAAAGCAGTGGGTAAACCCAGAGACAATCCCTTTGTTTTGCAAGTTTGTCTGTCCAGAAGAATGCACAGTATAGAGGAACAGAGCACTAGACAAAGACGTTACAGGCAGAATAGTTTCCAGCATTCAACCTATTTCCATGCTGGGGCAAGATTACTCCTTATTTGTACACTGGGGAGTCTGTTGTCTAATTTTAAGCATGGCACTGATGGGATTCCTACCACTCTCCTTGGAGACAGTGCCTTAGACAGAACAGGATCTTTCCACAACAATTGGCAGATTTTTTTTCCTTGTAAAAGTGTCAGTGTGCTGTCAGGGCCAGGTTAAGGACTATAAAGACCAGATTTGTGGTAACTGCTGAGGGGAAGAATAGGATAATCATATCAGCAACATTACTGGCTGGGGAGCAGTCTGTGTAAATGGGGTTCCTTTTGAGGTCCTTACTCTGGCAGTTCCTCTCCACTGTTTGAAAGGCTGAGTGATGACTGAGCATTTTCATCAAGCTGAAAAGATATCCCTGTGCTTCTGTTTTCCCAGTGGTAGCTCAGACTCACAGGAAAGAGAGAGCAGAGGCAGGTTCATAGTGCGCCATGTACCGAGAGCTCTTGGTTTTGGGACATGTTAAGGAGGGCCACCCTACTGTGGCTGTCTACTGTAGAAGCACTGAGGAGACATGAGAAAGATCTGTTGATTTAGACTGGCAGTTTTCAATGGTTATCATCAGTAAGATCTTTGAGAGAAATTAGTCACAGCTGGCATCAGGAGTTTGGAAGGTAAATAGCGTCTTTAACTGTGTCAGTCTTTCTTGCCTTTATGTTAACTGGCTTTGCTTTTTTGTTGTGTATTTTTTGTCCCCCCCAGAACTGCACAAAATGCATTGAAGCAAAAGTAGGAGCTGAGATCTGTGAACCTTGAAAAAATGACCCTTAATGTGTTTTCCTGGTTTTGCCTTCCTCCTTCCAAGGGTGTTGCAGGCTCACGTTTCTCCATCATTTCATATGAGCTCTGAACCAGGCATCCACAACTGCAACAAGATAAAGATGGAGTTGTTTCCTGTCCAATATCAAATCTGGTATCTAGTTTTTGCAGCAGGGCAGGATGGCATGAGATTGCAAGGGTGGCTGAAGAACAAAATGCTTTTCCACAGCTCAAGGAAACCCAACCTACTTCTAGCTTTTAGTTCAAACAAATCATCCTTTTTCTATGATGGCTTTTTCTCAATTTGAAAATGTGTCATTTATTACAATGAGGTTTAACCCCTGCACTCATCTTTCTGAATTTCAGATCCTTTGAAATATAACATAGCAAAATAATAGAGATTCAGGAGGAGGAAGATTCAGTGACACTTTATCTGCCTTCACAACATTATTATTCCTACTCCTAGCTCATCGTATTAGGGTTATTTCCAGTGATTACATGAACAGCTTATTGGTAATATCTTTGTCAAGTACAATAGTTTAGACATGCATTCATGGCACAAGTACCCTCAGTAATCACATTTCTAAGACATGGTTAATCAATTAGGAACTACATTGGCATGGAGATGTATTGCCAATACTAATTGTCTTCTGTTGCTGTCACCACTTACTCTGTTCTGCTTTGTTCATTCCCTTCATTTTCCCAGAGAATCCAGATAGAATCATAGCATCATAGAATCAACCAGGTTGGAAGAGACCTTCAAGATCATCCAGTCCAACCTAGCACCCAGCCCTATCCAGTCATCTAGACCATGGCACTAAATGCCTCATCCAGGCTTTTCTTGAACACCCCCAGGGACACTGACTCCACCACCTCCCTGGGCAGAGCCCATTCCAATGCCAGTCACTCTCTCTGTCAAGAACTTCCTCCTAACATCCAGCCTATACTTTCCCTGGCACAACTTGAGACTGTGTCCCCTTGTTCTCTTGCTGGTTGTCTGGGAGAAGAGACCAACCCTCACCTGGCTACAACTTCCCTTTGGGTAGTTGTAGATAGCAATGAGGTCTGCCCTGAGCCTCCTCTTCTCCAGGCTAAACAATAATGTATAGGCTCATTAAGTGTATCTGCTGTTACAGTTAACCAATTACGTACTAGCTTCAGTCTCTCCTGTCTCTTTTACTTTTAAGAAAAATCAGACTAATAAAGGTTATTGCGTGAAATGTAATTTAATCTGCATAACAACAAAGAAAAGAGAAAAATTTTGGCAATACAGAAATATGCATCATCAAAATGGAGGCAAAAAGAAAAGCCAACTAAATATAACAGTAAATTGTAATTATCAAAAGTGTGATTAACTTAAAAAAGAGCAAGGCAGATAAGAAACCATTCTTGCAGTGCTGTTAGAGTGAAAGGCAGTGACAGGAAAGTATCTATGAAGGAAAAAGTGAGGCTTGAACATACTTTAGGTCAGATATTAATAGAGTGTGGCAATGAAGGAGGAAGAATTTATGCATTGAATCTGAAGACTGCAAACAAGATGGTGAATATAATATCAGAGACTTCAGAAGAGAGGTAGAATGAAAGTCTAGAGGGAATATATACTCAGTGGAGGTTCAGCACTTTGCAAAGATAATCCTTTGTGAGAAATTACTAACCAAACACAAATTCTCAAATCACATCCATACATCATTTCTCCACACAGTGGAACTTTTACCACACTGTGCTGCTGCTTTAATGTATTGCTGGAAAAGAGGTTGTGGAAGTCCAGGGATAGTGAAGAGTTCATAAAAACTTATCTCACAGACTTTTTAGGTGAAAGATGTGGAACTAGGAAGTACACTCCTTTCTCTCTTTTGACCTTCTTTGGATTTCTGCTGTTATTTATACATAACCCAACAGGGGTGGGGGGGAAAAAGTAAATCCCTGACCCCAGACCCATCCCAAATGACTGTGCACTAATCAAATCTCTACTGGATGCTGTCAGTGTTCTTTCATACGATAAACAAAGCCAGTTGAGCTCAACTGGAACTTGTCCAGAAAAAAGGGGACAAGGCTAGTGAGAGGCCTGGAACACAGTCCTATGAGGAGAGGCTGAGGGAGCTGGAGGTGTTTAGCCTGAAGAAGAGGAGGCTCAGGGGTGATCTCATTGCTCTCTACAACTACCTGAAGGGAGGCTGTAGCCAGGTAAGGGTCAGTCACTTCTGCCAGGCAACCAGCAACAGAACAAGGAGACACAGTCTCAAGTTGTGCTGAGGGAGGTTTAGGTTGGATGTTAGGAGGAAGTTGTTGCCAGAGAGAGTGATTGGCATTGGAATGGGCTGCCCAGGGAGGTGGTAGAATCACTGTCCCTGGAGGTGTTCAAGAGAAACCTGGATGAGACACTTAGTGACATGGTCTAATTGATTGGCTAGGGCTGGGTGCTAGGTTGGACTGGATGATCTTGGAGGTCTCTTCCACCCTGGTTGATTCTATGATTCTATGAAATCTTGGAATTTATGATGCAACTCATCATGAGCAATAATGAAACTGATGTGGCAGTCCTCTTGGAACTGATTTATAGGCAAAAAAAACCAACCAAACAACCAAACAACCCAAAATGCCAAAAAGGACATTTTTCATCATGTCATTTCATACACTGCAAACACCTTCTGTAGATGTAACCCAGATATCTGAAGTGAGATAATAGGAAGCCTAGAAAGCATACACACTCGATGGAATTTCAGCAGATAGTGAAAACAGTTATATCATGTACAGCTACTGCCCAAAACAAAGTTCAAAGCTAATGCATGTATTTCCTTCTCTTCTGCACTCCAGCTGCCTGTCTGTATACAAGACATAAACTCTATTCTGTCAAGGAGATGAGATATACCCCCAAGTCCTGTTCTCCCAACAGCAGAAATTCAGCTATTGACCTAATTATATGGCTCTCTTTGCTGAAGGCGAGGGAATGACCTTTTCTAAGCAGAAGAAGATTGCCTATCTCTGCATATCCCTTCCAGACAGTTATCCGAGGGTTATCTGTCAGCCTCCCTAAATCCTCATCATGGGGGTAATCTTCTCTGACTGGTACATTGCCAAGTAATTCAGGTACAAGGTTGCACAAGAAAGGATCCAATGGTTCTTGCAAAAAGAAAAACATGCATTTAGGGCAAAACTCTGCCTCAGTCACAGCCATGAAACTCTAATAAAGGGGAATGGGCACACATGACTACTGAATACAGGTCTTCCATTTTAGACTTTGCTTGATCCTGTTTGAACTCTGAAGCTGACAGTTTCTACTCTGCCTAATGCCAGTTCTCACATGAGACTCATGCCTCATTGTCTGGGCTTTAACTGATGGTTCTTTCTCATCTCATTGTTTATACTCTCATGACCTTTTGTTGTTCAAGTATCAAGGGCCCTCATTATCATTTTAGACATGAGGTCATGCTTCTAATCAACCTTCCCTCCTTATTCAATTAATATTTCCAATGTTTTTAAATTAAGTGCATTGGTCTACAGGCCAGGGAATTTCCTTCCAATTAGTAGCAGTAGTGAAAGGCACATATCAAAGTTTATTTGCTTGTATGGGTACTCTCTTTTGATCTACTGAAAGAAGGGGGTGAACATACAATTAAGAAGTTCCTCCTAGGTATCTTTCCCCAAAGGACCTAGGATACCTGCTGGGGTCTATTAGCATTTCAATATGTTTCCCACCTCAGGAAATGTCTCTGCTTCCCTGCCTGACTGGTGAATGTAGCCGCATATTTTGCATGCATACCACTTAAAGTCACTGCCTGACATTGCTGAGACTCATTATCCACCATATTGCACAATTAGGGATTGTACTTGCACTCAACCTTCTTCACCTCTCCTGGGAGGGTCAAATGTGCACAGCCATTTGGGAAAGGGTCAAACATTCAATGTTGTCAGAATGGGACCAGCAGCATCCACACTAGACAAGAGAGTGAAAGCACTTTGTAGGAAATGCTTGTGTCAGACTAGCAATGCGCACATTTTTGGACATCTTCACACACTTATCTCTAAGATGTGCCTGATTACCAGGCCTTGTCTACATAGCTGCTGGGCATGTGGAATGAACAGAAGGGTGCTCAGAAGGCATGGATGCTTCCTGATCTCAGCCTCAGATTACGTCTCTTGGAAGGAGAGTAGAATAGCTTGTGGGAAGGATATTCCACCATGTTATTACTTTTGAAGTACTGAACACTTAGTGCAAACCAGGACATGTCAGAAGCAAACCATTGTAATGAGACTTAGGATCAACTCTGCCAGAAGTTATATGGGAGTATAATTGTCTCAACATTTGCTTGTAGGAACACACAGCACATCTGCATCGTGACCCGGTTTAAGCACATGGAAAGGATTCTTTACCCAGCTGTCAGCTCTCACAATTGTAAGTCAGATGCAAGTTCACATTTGAACCCAAGAAGATTGCTATCTGCATCTTGCCAAGGCCAACTTGTGCAAACACAACCCATAATTGAGAGTGTGATTATAAACAGAGATAGTCCTAGAGCATTAAAATTCAAGGCCTGGTTCCAGCTGCATGGAGGTGTGTGGAAATCTTCCTTGCTTGAGATCCCATTGTAGATAGCTCATGTAAGGGTGATGGCTGGGTTGTAGGACCTTCATCCGTTCTTCTCTCTCTCTTACCTGTCTATGTGGCTGGTGACAATGCCATGAATAGTCTGACAGTGGCCAGCATATTACTGTGTGCTGGTGGCTGCACTCAGATCTGTTAAACATCCTTCTCTGGGCCAAGCCCCTTCAGTGCTGTCCTACTGAAGTACAATATCACCTAAATGTGATCTGTCTCTCACTGTCTCCTCCGATGTTTATTAGAATTCAGATAGCTTTTACATTGTGGAGATCATAGAATCACAGAATCATTTTTGGTTGGAAGAGATCTTCAAGATTGTAAAGTACAGCTGTTAACTCTGCACTGCCTGGTCACTGCTAAACCATGCCCCTCAGCACCTCGTAAGTGGTTGATCCTGAGTTAATTTTTGAGTACAGGAGAACCATCTTGGTGACTGTGATCTGCAGGGAGGAGATGTCCTGTACACTAAGTGTCCATTGCATTTTACTGAGATTAAGAGGGAGGAGGCTCAATGACTCAGATTGTCCTTTCTAACTCCAGTCGTTTACATAGCTCAGGAGCAGAGGGTTTATTCCAAAGCACATCAAAGTGTTTTTCAGACTGAGAGATCAGTTAGGAATTCTTTAAGGAAAGGAGTTTCAGTTATTTTAATAGTTAAAGGAATTTTAAAAGGCAGAGAAAAAGCACTTACTGACATGCACAGGAAAAGAAATACAGAAAGAATATCAGTGGCAGTATTAATGGGGCCAGGAGGAATCTAATCTAAGCCTTTTAGGTGGAGAGTGCTGAGTCCTTTCTTGCATTTATCAGTGAAAATCAGAAGTAACTCCCACAAAGTCAGTAGATTTATGCCAGCATAGCCCAAGGAAGCAGACTGCCTGGAACCACTGCTAATTTGAACATAGACCAATATAAGTCTGTGGGAATAAATCTTACATAGTGAGTATTAAAGTGAAGTGTTTGTGTCATCCTAACCTGTTCCAAATGTCAAAGCCTGAAGCATGCTACAAACTGGGAAGATCTGTTGCAATAGGGGGAAATACAACCCCAGTGTGCTTGAAAGTATTCCTACTGAAATCAGTAGAGGTTTTGGCATTAGCTTCAGGAGTTGCAGGATTTAGTGCGCAGGAGAATATGATAGCAGATATTTTAGAAAAGGAATCTTAATAACCCCATAGTGAATGAAGATGAGTCCTAACATGCTTGCCCTAAGCTCATAAGCACAACTGGACAAATAAAGAATAAGAATATTGAAGCAGCAGACAAAGTTTCCTCTCAGTTTGCACCAAAGGCAGAAGTCTTAGGTGTGCAATTGGTGGTGCTCCCCCATGCATCACCAGGCTTGAACAAATCTGCAGCGCAGAGCTGAAAGCTGGGGCTGGGTGGTGGGTGGACACACACATCTCTGGTCCTCATGTTCTAGTTCAGGGCTGTAAAGTGCAAGTACACGGTTGTCCACATCTCAGAGATTAAAACATCTTTACAGAGCAACTTTGTGAGCTTGAGATCCAATCCATCATCCAGCAAAAACAGAGAGAAATCTTCTACAGGACTACAACAACGGATGGATGAGACCTGTGGAGAGACAGCTTTGTGAACATATGCACTGTACCCAAGCTAAGAAACTGGGAGTTGTGTACTTCTGATTAAATTCAGTATTACCTCTCTTCAGAACAAAAAAGCTAAACTCATTTGTACCCTTAGTAGGGTTGGCAACTTTGGCAAAGAGGCCTGTGGAAAAACTAATAAGATTTGATTTATTTATCCTTATAGCCTTGAATTTAAACACCACAGTCACCATTCTCCTAACAGGCACTAAAAATCTCCAGATACTGGTTTCAACATACTGTCTGTATGATTCTGTTTATAAAGAAATACAGTTGTCATGCTGTGATCAATAAAAAGCAGATATGCCTTAGATTTCTAATCATTATGAATCCACCTAGGAGTCAGTGCAAGAGCAGCAATCACATTGAATTCATTAGGGGATTTGCAAGGATGGCTTATGTGGTTCCACAGCAATTCCCTTGTAATTCAGCACTAATTAAGCATTATTTCATGCAGGAAATAATGAGCTGCAGAAACACTGTTAGTGCCAAATAATGGAATAAAGGTGTGTTTATGTATTATAAACACTTTGTGAGTGTTCAAAGGGGTTGGAACAGATCTTCAACCTTTTACCCTGTGTCGTGGTAGGCCTGATTGGCCAAAAATGGGCTTATCCATGCCCTGGCTTGCCCAGGCATGTTTTTTCTGCTCCCCCCTCATTCTGCAACCGTAGGAAAGAGGACAAAGGACCTGGAGCCAATGAGTCTAAGGACTCTGGCTTGTCCAGATGTGTTCCCCTGCTGCCCCTCCTTCTTTGCTGGGGAAAGCAATTGCAAGAAAGGAAAAGAAAGCCCTGTCTTCACCTAATATGGTCAAGCTTGGCAAAGTGCCACTGATTGGCTAATCTATGTCCAAAGCCCCATTAGTCTTGGGTTGGTATTGACAAAAGGGAT
Organism: Tricholaema leucomelas; assembly: GCA_013400475.1. NCBI lineage: Eukaryota > Metazoa > Chordata > Aves > Piciformes > Lybiidae > Tricholaema lacrymosa > Tricholaema leucomelas. The sequence goes on from WAAF01013581.1 coordinate 55,353, forward strand.
GAGCAGGTAGTATGGTGTGCTGATGCTGCCTCATTGCATCCTGAAATTGCCTGGAAACCACTGCCTCGAGTTTACCAGGAGCAAACTCTAGATGCCTGCACACGATCAGCCTGCCTAGCCAGTGTGACATTGTGCCAAGACTGCACATTACATCACATCCTGCCTGCCCCACTGTAAGGCTTCTGCTGAATTGAGAATTGAGAGGAATCAGGTCTGAGACTAAGCTATAGACTCTCAGCTTCCTGAGAAGAGAGTCTGGGGAACTCCAAAGCCTCTAACGGCTTTGAGACTGCTGACAGCAACCCCTCCATGTGCTTTGGGTACTGTCTGATACTATTTTGTGAGTAAATGCTTAAAACCTCTTGTAATTCACTGATTGCCTTCTGCCATAAGCAGAGAGGGGCTTCATCTGTCCTCAAGTGGATAAGCAGTATAGTTAACCACATGCAGTATAATCAACTGCAAGAATCCTCTCTTCCAGTATAATGTTTGCATTTCCCACTTTAAGAAATAAGTGCTCTAGTTTTGCCTGTTCCTTGTGTGTATAAATTCCCAAACTGTGCATTTTTGAACCAGGTGAATAAGTTTTCTGGTGAGTTTTAATGTTAATAAACAGTTTTCATAGTTATTAACAATCATGACCTGATTATCAAAATTAATACAGATTATTAATTTTGCATGATCTGTCACACCTGCTGTTAGGAGGAAGTTCTTCACAGACAGAGTGATTTACCATTGGAATGGGCTGCCCAGGAAGGTGGTGGAGTCACCAACCCTGGTGGTGTTCAAGAAAAGGCTGGATGAGGCACTTAGTGCCATGGTCTAGTTGATTGGATAGGGCTGGGTGATAGGTTGGCCTGGATGATCTTGGAGGTCTCTTCTAACCTGGTTGATTCTATGATTCTATGATTCTATTTTAGAAAAAAAAAAAATCTATACAGAAAGAGTGGTCAGGCATTGGAATAGGCTGCCCAGGAAGGTGGTAGAGTCATGATCCCTGGAGGTGTTCAAGAAATATGTTACACTACTGTGGTTTAAAGACCATGGTGGTCTTAGGTCAATGGTTGGACTCAATGATCTTACAGGTCTTTTCCACCCAAAACAATTCTACGATTCTGCAAAAGTCTTTTGACGGGCACTATGACATATGAATACTTGATACAGGTGCTTTCCCCTCAACTATGAAAGGCTCAGGCACTAACAGAAGGTGTCGAGAGTGGGTTTTTCTTTTCTTTTACTTTGAAAGATCATCAGGATGCCCAAAACATCACCTGTTTTGTTGGCCTGTGGGAGGAAAAATTGTTAACAAAATACATTGACGTGGAGGAAAAAAAAGTGTTCCCACATTATTTATAAGCCAGGTGATTAGTTATCCTCAGTAGTTACCCTCAACATAGGTACTGTAATTATTTTAAATGGCTTCTTTCTGCTTTTATTCTAAAGGAAGAGCTAGAATCTGAAGGGATAATCTCCTGAGGCATTCAGTGGATGTAGCCAAGTGAGGATTGGTCTCTTCTCCCAGGCAACCAGCAACAGAACAAGCGGACACAGTCTCAAGTTGTGCCGGGGAAAGTATAGGCTGGATGTTAGGAGGAAGTTCTTGACAGAGAGAGTGATTGGAATTGGAATGGGCTGCCCAGGGAGGTGGTGGAGTCACCGTCCCTGGAGGTGTTCAGGAAAAGACTGGATGAGGCATTTAGTGCCATGGTCTAGTTGACTGGATAGGGCTGGGTGCTAGGTTGGAGTGGATGATCTTGGAGGTCTTTTCCAACCTGGTTGATTCTATTCTATTCTATTCTATTCTATTCTATTCTGTTCTATTCTATTCTAGTGTGACTCAATGGCCTGATACTTTCTGAGGCTCAGCTATGGAGTAGGATGTGTTAAGAGACACCAGCATTACCATGTGGTATGAATGTCCCCTGAACAACACTGTTGAAGACTAGTTGGAAATGGATCTTTCTGAATTTTATCCATGAAGAAGCAGATAAATCACATTACGAGGGCTAGTAACTTGTCTTCTGCCTCTCTCCATGTAAGCGCAGAAAGGGCAGAGGGACAGATAGGTTGGACTCCAGGACAGCTGGATGCATAAATCCAGAGCAAGCTGAAGGCTTCTCAGTGCTAAGTTGTATTTTGGTGCCCAAAGACAGGGAGAAATAACTATAATGTGCCTATGCTTCCCAAAGTACTGTTGGCTGGAGACTGGTGAGGTGTTGGGGGGGAGCACAACACACTTCTCTGATGGTCCCCTGGACTCTGCCTGGGGCTATCCAGTGCCTATGTGGAAGCCACAGAAGTGGAACAACTATTCATCAAGGGAAGACACAAATTTCACATGGTCCTGAGGTGATAGTTGTGATAAAACATAGGAGAGATGTTCTTTGGATACTGGTTTTTGCCTGCTGCCCTTGTTGCTTATGGTCCTTAGTGGCCATGAAGATACTCATCATTTCTAAGCAGCCACTGTGGAATGAGGAAAGCCACTGAGGCTGAAAAATATTTCTCTCCCAGTGGAACCTCTGAATTTTCTCCATTGAATTCTGGGACAGATGATTAAATATTATAGCTCCAAACATCACCATGACAGGCAGCGTGTGGGACAAGGTCAGAGAAAGGAGGAGCTTGTTCCTTGCAATGTTTGCTTTGTATCACTGGTTTTGCAAGTCCTTTCTTTATGATAGCAGAGTCAGGCACTGTGTCAGTCCTTCAATCAGGCTGTCATTTGCCCTAACCTATATTGACCTGTGAGATCTCTTCATTTCCTCCTCTGACTCTTCTCAGTCTTGCAGCTCTGAAATTCAATATACAAGAAACAGGAACCCAAGAAAGCACAGACTCCTAAGCTAATCAGGTGTTGTCAGTTGGGAGTTTGGTGCACATCATGAGTAATGGCTTTATTTTTACCATTCTTCTGGAAAGGATATTTAAGTTGAATTCTAAATGCATGTTGAATTAAAAAGGCAGGACTTGCTATTGGAACCTTTCATCTAACAACATCCCCTTTGCTTTCAAGGAGAATCATCTGCTCCCCAAATGATTCTAAGATCAAATTCAGACTCCTTCTAGGCCAAGCTGCTGATGGCTTTGTGAAAAGTTAATTGCTTGTTTGTCCTATTTTGTTTCTGCTGTGGATGTTTTGTGTAGATTTTTTTCACCCCTTTTTCTTCAAAGCAGTAACTTTCCTCAACAGATCTGGCTTCAAACAAAAGAAGATGCTGCAGCTTTAACACAAATTTAAAAGTCAATGAGACATACAGAAAAAAAAAGAGACATGACCCAGGATGAGCTCAGTCCAATGAATAAATTCAAACCATTTAGTGAATGTTTGGAAAGATCAGAAGGGCACCTTTGCTTGCAGCATTTTAACAAGCCTCCATGAATTAGTAAGAGGCCTGAAAAATGAGTGGCAGTGGTGGGGTGTAATTCGGTTGTGATCACTTGAGGGTGATGAATGAGGAAGTGACATAGTCTGTGCAGACACAACTCATCTTTTCTAAAACAATTGTACTTAACCCTCATGGCTGGAGATTTATATTGCAATGCTGGCAACGCTGGTAACTAATGAAACAGTTCTGGCTTTTGGGAGGAATGTTAAAAAAATAACAACAAGGCTGAAGAAGGAGAAATGTGAAGACCCAAAGAGGTTTTTCTCAAAAGGCTGAAATATTCCTAGACACTGAATGTTGCTGTGTGAGACTGATAAATTTGTCTTTAGCCTGGGAGATTGAGCATGGTTTAAAAGGGCTGGGAAAAAAATTGACTTCAGGGCACGTTTTAAGGTAGATGGAGGATGAATTAAGATTAATGAGAGTCTTACAAGTGGGCTGAAACTAGCAGTTCTGATATGAGAACAGCGATAAAAGCCAGCAAATCCAGCTTCAGAATGTGAATTACTTGCTTTATGCTGTGCCCCTTGTGGTTATATCTAAGCCACCTGTGTGTATGCATGTGTGTGAATGCATGTATGTACAACTGACAGCCATTTTACATTAACCATGCACAAAATCTCAGTGGCCATCAAGACAGAAGGAGGAAAACATCCTTAGATCCCTAAAAGCCAGATACTATTCTTTTCCTTTTCTTTCTCTCCTCCCCTTACTGTAAATCAAAATGCTGATTGTGCCCTCTTAATAGTTAAAAGTGCTGTAAGTTAAATAGACTTAACAAGGCAGTGTTCAAACAGGAAACCTGGTAGGAGTTTAATGACATCTTACAGTATACCCATCCTGGCAATATAATCATTAAAACTCCTCAAGTGTAAAAGCGAATGACAAAACATTACCCCGGAGCAACTTACTGTATAAATGCAACAATGGAGCTGCTAAATGGTTTCTCTGGATATTTTCTTCCAGGTTTGAAGTCATATTGATTTGGCTTCATCTCCTGAAGGGCAGGGCCTCATAGTTTTATGGAGAATGCAAGATTAGAAAGATTCACCTTACACGAGAGTTTTCAAAGTCTGCACTGTAAATTGCTGTAAAAATATTAAGAAAAGAAAGGAATCGCTGAAAGAGTCTTGGAAACACAAAAAACAACGAACCAAAACCCCCCAAACAGCTCAACCCCACATTAACTGGATGGGTGGAGCACTCACTGGATAAGGAATTGGCTGGATGGTCACATGCAGAGAGTGGTGATCAATGGCACAATGTCCACCTGGCGACCGGTGACAAGTGGTGTTCCTCAGGGGTCAGTGCTGGGACCAGTGCTCTTTAACATCTTTGTCAGTGATATGGACAGAGGAATTGAGTGCACCCTCAGCAAGTTTGCAGATGACACCAAGCTGTGTGGCACAGCTGACTTGCTGGAGGGCAGTGATGCCATCCAGAGGGACCTGGACAGGCTGGAGAGGTGGGCCCAGGCCAACCTCATGACGTTTAACAAGGCCAAGTGCAAGGTCCTGCACCTGGGTCGGTGCAATCCCAGGCACAGATACAGGCTGGGTAATGAATGGCTGGAGAGCAGCCCTGAGGAGAAGGACCTGGGGGTCTGGGTCGACGAGAAGCTCAACATGAGCCGGCAGTGTGCACATGCAGCCCAGACAGCCAACCGAGTGCTGGGCTGCATCAAGAGAAGTGTGGCCAGCAGGGCAAGGGAGGTGATTCTCCCCCTTTACTCTGCTCTCGTCAGACCCCACCTGGAGTACTGTGTGCAGTTCTGGAGCCCCCAATACAAGAAGGACATGGAACTGCTGGAGCGGGTCCAAAGGAGAGCCACGAAGATGATCAGAGGGCTGGAGCACCTCTGCTATGAGGACAGGCTGAGAGAGTTGGGGCTCTTCAGCCTGGAGAGGAGAAGGCTTCGAGGAGACCTTATAGTGGCCTTCCAGTATTTGAAGGGAGCCTACAGGAAAGCTGGGGAGGGACTATTTACACGGTCTAGTAATGTTAGGACGAGGGGGAATGGGTTTAAGCTGGAAGAGGGGAGATTTAGACTGGATGTTAGGAGGAAGTTCTTTACAGTGAGGGTGGTAAGGCACTGGAACGGGTTGCCCAGGGAGGTTGTGGATGCTTCCTCCCTGGAGGTGTTTAAGGTCAGGCTGGATGAGGCCTTGGGCGAGCTGCTCTAGTGGGAGGTGTCCCTGCCTGTGGCAGGGGGTTGGAGCTGGATGATCCTTGAGGTCCCTTCCAACCTAAACCATTCTATGATTCTATGATTCTATTACAAATAGCACTGCACACTGAGCATCCACGCTCTTACACCACCATTCCTAACACTGCATGAATTCAGGGAGGGTGTTTGCTGCTTGGAGAAATGTCAAGTGAGGAAAGATCTTATTGCAAGAAAAAAAAAGTCTTTAATGCAAAAGCCATTCATCATGAAGATGAAAGTTAAAAAAAAAAAAAAAAAGAAGATAAAACCAACCTACAAATGTATGTAAATATATTCTGATATTTATGAACACTAAACCCTAAACTCTAAGGGGATGTTGAAATATGAGACATTGCTATTGTGGCCTGCCTGAGGTTGGAAACAGGATAACCCCATAGATTGCAGCACCAGCAGGGACAGATTACACCACGAGAGGAAATGGAATGTTGTTTGCTGAAGCTCTTGGTAATGCAGTGCATGCGTATTGTGCTAGCTTGAAGCTAGCTAGAATGTTTTGGTGAGAAGAATTAGATTACAGGCTGTGGAAGGAAAACAATGGTGATGTCTACTTCACTCACAGGCTTACTGAGAGATACAAGAAGAAGAATCAAAACATAGATAAGGCACTCGCTTCTACTTCTGCTGGGGAACTGGCTGAGCTGCATCTCTCTCTAGCCTCTTTGACTAATCCACTTTGCTTCCTAGCCCCCTGGCCAAACCTCCATTCTTCCTTGGGACTGGGGTAAGGTTGAGAGGGGTAGGGGGAAGGTGAAGGGGCAGTTGGGAGCCCCTTCTGGGGACTCAGGTTTCTGGGAGGGGAGTTGTGTTTCTGTATTACCTTTTACTTTGTATATTTCTGTCTATAACTGTATGTACTGTAAATATCTGCTTGAATATGGTGCTAAGCTGTAAATAGAAGCTTCATTCAATTTCCAGAGGCAGCTGAGTCTAGTCTGGGTGATTTCCAAGGTGTGGGGGGCGGGCAACACCCAAACCATCACATGTATTTGCTCTCAGATGCCCTTTTAAACTATTGACTAGTCAGAGGACCCATGTGCTGCAAACATTTCCATTGTCACTGAAAAGGAGTGCTTGTGTGCAGTATCTTTCAAAAAATATCTGTAATCATTATTGTCACTCTCACAGTATCCAGAACTTGGGGATGAGTGTAATTCATAGCCCTTGCAAAAGGAGATATCTGACTTCTACATCCTTGATGACAATTATTCTACATAATTTCTGGGCAAGAGATCAGACCTTTGAAGCAAAGGAACTACTTTGGTATACCTCTCCCCAGTCAATAGCATATGGCAGGGCTGAAACTGGGATGTGGTCCAAATTATGAATCATGTCTTTGTATCCCTTCATTATCTCCTTTGTAGTGTAAAAAGCCATAACTGTAGTGTATGTTAACTTTGATATTGTGTTACAACAACAGCATAATGCAAAGGGGCCCTGATGAAACTCAAAACAAAATTTGCTGAGTTGCAACAAGACCTAAAGAGATTTCATAGAATCATAGAATCAACCAGGTTGCAGGAGACCTCCAAGATCATGCTGTCCAACCTAGCACCCAGCCCTATCCAGTCAATTAGACCATGGCACTAAGTGCCTCATTCAGTCTTCTCTTGAACACCTCCAGGGATGGCAACTCCACCACCTCCCTGGGCAGCCCATTCCAATGCCAATCACTCTCTCTGGCAAGAACTTCCTCCTAACATCCAGCCTACATCTCCCCTGGCACAACCCCAGACTGTGTCCCCTTGTTCTGCTGCTGGTGGCCTGGGAGAAAAGACCAATCCCAGCTGGCCACAGCCTCCTTGCAGGTAGTTGTAGACAGCAATAAGGTCTACTCTGAGCCTCCTCTTCTCCAGGCTAAACAGCCCCAGCTCCCTCAGCTTCTTCTCATAGGGCTATGTCCCAGGTTTGCAGCCTGCCTTTACTTCTGCCCAGTACTGATGATCTTGAGACAGGCTGATCACTGTCATAGTGCTCGGTACATGAATGTGAAATCATCAGGAAATAAACACATGACTTTGGATTTCACTATTTTTAGGCAAAATATTTATTCAAGGAAAATAGCCCTTGTGAAAAATCTTCTTGACTCTTCAAAGCAGTGGGAAAACAGTTCTTAAAGGGAGAGAAAATGTCTTTCATGTAGAAATATAAAGAAATAATGGCATTAAAAAATGGATGCCTTGTTAGTTTTGTTTGTTTATTTTTGAAACAAGAAGCAGCACTCCCCCAAGGTTTGTGCATTTCCTACAGAGCCACCCATATGCTTGTATAATTCACAAACCCAGTGCATGGGAGCTTGGTAGAGTTTTCTTCATCTGCTATCAAGTGTTTCTGTAATTTTGCAGTGTTGCACTGGAATAATTTGCTATTGATGAAGTTTAGGATTTCACATTACAGCTTCCACACAGTTTAGAAGAAAATCCCAAATCTCTTCATCTCAACACGTTTATGCTACCAAGTGTGTAATTGATTGAACAAAGCATGAGAAAAACCCTTAAAGGCTGGCCCACAGAGAATCATAAACCAGGTAGGATATGCATAAGGCAATAAGTTTTCAAGGACTGGAGATTTGCTTTACACCCTGCCATGAACAAATAATAGATAGCAGCTGTTCCCACCCAGAAACAAGCCAGAAGATACATTTTCACTCAGCATGTTTCTCCCTTATTCAAGCTAGGAGTTTTATCAGGCAGCTGTTTAATAGGGAGAGTAGATCACTGTTGGAGAGGGGCCTTGGAAGCAGAGCAATGATCCAGTAATCACAAGCCTACTGAAACCCATTTCCTTCTGTTTTCTCTGTGATTCTTTCATTATCTTCTGCAGCATAGACCAGCTCTTTGTCTATCTAAAGGGTTAACCCTCCTTGGGAGGTGTGGGGTGGTTGTGGTGGTCTTGAACCTGACCCCAGGTCCTCCTGACTCCTTCCCAGAGGTGGGTCTGAACCTGGCCCCAGGTGTAGTGGTTAGCCCACTGCTGCTTCCTCTCTAGCCCCCTATAAAAAACAGAGGAGCTCCCTGTTTCTCTCTCTTGCCCTGCCTGCTTGGACCACCCTTTGTTCCTGCTGCTTGTGTTTTACCATGTGTCCATCCTTCCACGTGGTGGACAAATCCTAATTCTACCTCCATCTACTGCCATCAATCTGGTTGTACATATATTTTTTTGTATCTTGGTTTTTGTTCCCCTTCCCCATACCTCTTTGTAACTCCCCTACCTTACATACCTTCTATTTATTGTTAAAGTTGATTTTTTGAAACTTCCAAATGGAAGTGTGTGTGCTTTACCTTTTCTTCTCTACATCTAATTCCTTTCTTTCCAAAAGGGGGAAGAGGGGAAAGTATCCCATAATTGTATTGGTTCTGTTAGCTATATATATTTTGAGTCTCTGGGAAATTTAACCCAGAACAAAGATAGTCTGCCTGTCTGTATTGCCTGGTGACTGAAGGATTTAGGAGATGAAGGGATTGAGTCCTCAGTGGAAGTGTTTGTAGTGAAGGTATCTGAAAGAGGATGGCTTTGGTTTGTTTTGGAATGGAGGCATTCACATCATAGAATCATGGCATTAACCAGGTTGGAAGAGACCTCCAAGATCATCTAACCTATCACTCAGCCCCATCCTATCAACTAGACCATGGCACTAAGTGCCTCACCCAGGCTTTTCTTATGTACACTTGCAGAGGAGTTTTAAGATATGTATCTCTGGAAGAAAGGCAACACCTCCCAGTACATCCTATCAAGGTATCTGAGATCTGTAAATGGATGGACATTCCTGGGTAGATGAGTTGTTGACCCTCCTACACCCACAGGCTTGCCTGGATCTCACTCGCAGCCCTGATTTCCTTACAGCATGTGGTAATCACACATCTTACTTGGACCAGGAGCAATAGCACATAAACTGTGACTATTAGTTGCCCACTCTCTTGGCCCATAGGTCACTGCAGCTCACCTCATTCAGCTCCTGGAGTTGGTCCCTTCCTACTCTACTGTAAATGCCACCAACTCTGGGAAGCCCTGCAGAGTAATACAAAGTAGATTACTTTGGATTAGCTCTATTAAGTAACGCCTTTGATAATTTAACTCCTGTAAATAAATACTAATTAAGGGATATTAATGTACTACTGGGTCTTGAGTTATGAATACAGGCTAATCATCCCTATGATGCTTTTACCACAGTGAAGGCACAGACCACCTTGCTTCTTTAGGTGTGGTGCAGCAAGTAACAACATAACTGCTGATGGGTTTACTGAATCCAGTCTTCCATGTTCAGTAAAGGAGTACCACAGAAAGATTTCTGGAACAGGTTTTTCATTTACCACCATCTCACAAATTAGAGTAGCAAGACCTGTGTGTCTCCTCTCTATGTCTGCTTGAACATCTGGGTGAGATCCCACCTAGAAGGGCTGAGAAACCGTCATGCTGTAGCCTTACTGACGAGGGTGGGGATGCTCCATCCCTGGAAACAGGTCATGTTGGATAGGGCTCCAAGCAACCTAATCTAATTAAAGATACTCCTGCTGCTTGCAAGGAAGTTGACTAGATGACCTGTGAAGGTCCCTTCCAACCCAAACATTCTATGATTCTAAAAACTCTTCAGCCTTTTGGAGCAGCATTTTATCCAGTGGGTAGTTTGAAAAGAGCACTCATACTTCTCTTTTAGAGTCATTCTACTAATACAAAACTCACTTTTAAACCAGTTTACCTTTGAAAATTAAGACTGCATCTGAGCTGGGATTGTGTTCATTCTGAAACAGATTCTTCTCTAATTTATGAAATTAATGTAAGGCCCTTTGTATTTAGAGCCCAACTTGAGTAACTCCCTCAAATAGCTGTTCTCCACTTGATCTAAGCTACATGCTGAGGCTATAGTCACTGTCACTGAGCTCTCGTGCACCATAATAATAGGCCTATTTTGGCATCATTCCTTTTAAATAAGATTATGTTTTCTTCAGCCATTAGCACATGGCTTTATTCTAAGCTAAATCCTGTTTCATGTTCCCCAGTTTCTTCAAGTTCTTTTTTTTCCCCCACTTCCTGGTGTTTCTGAGACCTCTTAGCAAGGTGTCAACTGCAAGTGTGATTAACACATCCTGCAGCTTCTTATTTTGTTTGAATAATGAAAATATTAATAAATCCTAAGCCAGTATCAGTCCTTTGGTAGTCCAGGTCATTATTCTGACCAGATTTGACTTCGTAGACTATTATGTATATGGCATAAGAAAATAACATGTCTATGTTAGTTCTTTTTTGACCCAAGGTAAAAAAATCACCGTAGGCTTTCACTTTGGGTTTTAGTCCAGATCTACCTCCATCCACACACACTGAGCAGAGGATCCCTTGGGATCCTCAACCAACATAAAGCTAGCAGGATCAGACACTACCCTAGCCACCTCTGTTGTACGTGGGTCCACTGTGAGAGTGTGGAGAGGAACATGTAGCATTTAGTGACTCTGTCCCTCTTATACTTCTTTAGTTGGCAGAGACTATGGATAAGTGCAACAAGTACTTATTGCACTAAGCTTTATCTGGCCAAACCATTTCCTCACTTTAAATTTCTCTTGAAAAACATCTTCTTTTTTACCAATCACCTCAGATTGATTTGTTTAGATCTTTTGGACTACTGTGCAGGAAATACCAATATACAAATACATCAAAATACCAATATACAGGAAATAACCAAATGTTTTAATACGTAGTACTTACCTATTTATTCAGTTATCTGCCTGACTATACAACTGTCGGTTCATTGTGTTGGCTTAATAGCCAAAGGCTTCACCATTTTGCAGCTAAAACCTCTTTTCTGGAACTTGTTTCATTATTCTATGAGCTGAACTAACAAATGAAAGTTAATATCAGTGGAGACTGAGAGAGCATTGAATCTTCTTCACACACAGTTAAGTATACATATCTGTGAAATGCATGAGTTGAAGGACTACCACTGGAGCCTGCATTTTGGGAGGGACATTGTTCCAGTGAGTTCTCTGGGACCAGGGAACGCTCTCACACATGAGTACCCCACTCTGGGTACAGCTTCAAAACTTTATTCTAGCTTAAACACTAAAACCATGATGAGAATGATATATACACAATACCTATGGCCATACCTTTTGTAACTTGTGATCACACACAAAGCAACACTTCCCTCTTACAGATGTGCTCCATCTAGATTGATTTACTTTAGGAGGATGATATATTAAATCTGCTTCAGTAACCCACACTCAGATGCCAGGAAATGCTTCCTAAAGTGCCATTCTCCTTTCACTGACACCAGAAACCTCATTTTGAACCAGCTGATGCTGAGAGGAAGGAATCTCCCAGGTGTGGTGTGCTTTGTAGTTGTCTCTAGGTGAACAATTCCACAAGTAACTTCTAGATGCCTCATTTCCCAGCTTGCAAATGTCTAATCTTAGCTCTTTCCTAGGATTGCTTCTTCACAATGTTTATCAAAGAATGTTTAAGACACCTCTAAGAAAAGGCTGGAAGTTTAAACTGAGAGTCCAAGATTTAAAGACTTGTCTTACCAGTGCCTATGTCTCAAAAGCAAACAACAGAATGGTAAAAGGTATTGCCTTACAAGAGCCCCAGAAAGTGACTAGAAAGAAATTATTTTGGTAGAATCTTTAACAAACCAACTTATGCATAGCAGTGGTTCAAACACAAGACTCAGGTAATCACATGGTTTCCCACTCTTTCATGAAAAGGGACTATTACACTCCTGCTTTATGTGGCTTTTTCTTCCCAAGTTCCTTAGCTCACAAAGCTCTCTGCCTCAGAAGCTTGTACAGGAAAATATGAAGCTCCAAATCCCTTGTGATGCTCATTTTGCACACTACTGTACAGCTCCTACTTTTCTATGATTTGCATTCCCCTGTGAAGCAGCCAAATGAATAAACATTAAAGATGGAGACTGAGCACACTGAAAAGACAATATTCATGTTAAAAGACCTCTCTCTCTCAAAAATCAATGAGATAATATACTTTTAAAGCTATTTCCAACTGTCATCTCTCCTGATTTGGCTCTTTGGGAGTTGGAAGCACTGGAGACATTAGTGAGAGATTTAACAACAGAAAGATCCACCTTATTTCGATCTAGTATGGGTAATGTCCTCTAATGCTTTGTCCCTGCTGTGAAACCAGACAAGAGGCTATCCCAGTGTTTTCATTTTTTTTTGGGTGAAGCATCTGCAGCTTTCTGGATTATTATTGGAGAGAAGTAACTATGCAGCTGACAGAAAGTCAATGGCATCTTGGAAGAGCATATCATCTCTTACAGAGTTACCACCATGTTCTCCTAGCCAGCAGGGAGCAGCCTGGGTTAGCTTTGCCAGCACAGCATCAAGAGCCAGAGCCCTCCTCTCTTTTGGTCCTTCTGGAAGTGCTGGCCAGGATGTGCTCATATCATCTCATATGCACAGAGGCACCTTGCTGGCTTCTTAGGGCTTCAGGTTCACAAACAATTACAGGAATAATAGTCCTTACAGGATCATTTCTAAATGAGTTGTGAAAATAGATTAGGTATGTTCAGTTCAGGAAAAGGGAAAAAAAATGATAGGCTTTGGGCAAAAAATCTGTTCCTTTGATACATCTTACTTGCTGAGTTTCAAAGAAACCAAATTGATGAAGCTGTGAAGAAAACGATTTGTTAAAAATTAAGTCTATTTCTTTGGAGATTCAAGTTGAAAGAACATCTCTGTGGACTGTGCCTAATCAGAACCTTTGAACACTATCAGGCATGCCCCATTAGAGTTGCCAGCCTTCCAAAACAAATTACTCACAGTAATCCCTTGCCTGTTGTACGTGGCAAAAGACAATAGTGCAGCCTGACAGCACCGTCATTGCATGAGATTTATAGCGTGCAGCTGAGCAAACCTCAATTTATACTTTATATCACAAAGTGGCCACAAACCTCACTGCAAGACAAAGAATATTAAAACCATCAAACTTACTTAACATAACTGACCAGGTTCTCAGTATGAATTGGTGCAGCTCCCTCAACTTTAGCAGATCTCTGGTGAATTAGACCTGATGAGAATCCAACACACCTCTTCTCCTCACATTTGGGAAACTTCTAAAACAATCCTGATGTGAATCACCGCTGGACTAAGCAGCGGTGAAAAGAACAAATGGTTCCTCCTTTCTTTCATTTGCAATGCCATTGATTAAATTTATTAAGTTGTTTTGCTGAGATTCCTCAACAGATGTAAACCAGCAGAATCCTATGGAAAGTAATGCGGTAAGCTCCTCTGTTCAGTCCCATTTTTGATATGCATCGCTGCGTGTTTAAGCTCATTCCTCAAACAATTATTTTCTTTACACACTGAGCCTTGTATTGGTTAATCCATTCTGTGACTAGTCATTTGGATCATCACAAAGGCTTCATAATATCATTAAAACACTCAATTGGATCATAAAATAATTCTAAAGTAAATGAAGCACAGTAGCTTCAATTATTCAGTAACTTGCAACTTTGGAGATGTAGGAAGGAGACTGTGTGTTTGATGGTAATTGGAATATAGTAAGCAATCATCTAACCACAAAAAATCCTGCAGTTTGGAGAATTACATTGCATAATGAAGTGTCAGCAATGTCGTATGCCTTACAGAATGGAAAAGGAGTGATGCCTGCTTATGGATTATGATTGGCACACATCTGGCTGCTTAGATACATCCTGCACCAAGCTCAACCACTGCGGCTGGAGGAACCAGCAAAGCATTCACAGGAACCAGAAATTCAGCCCCACTGAAGTGCTTCTGACACCTGGTGTCCCAGGTTGAGAACTATAGGGTTAAAAAATCCTCTGGGGAGTAGAAGATTGTTGTTCAATCCCATCATTCTGCTATCTCTTTATAAACTCACAGCAAGGCCAGCTTGTTCTACTCTCCTCTTTCTCCTGTCCTGTGTCAGGCTGGAGCTGCTTTTATCAGGACAAACATTTAAGCAGTAGGCTTGTTCCAGGGCCTCCAGAGGCTTATATTTAGGCCTCTTGGATGGAAGAGGTGCTGGGGTGGGAGGGAGGACTGGAGCACTGGGGATTATAGATTTAGTTTTGGGCTGGGGGAAAATTCAAGGGGGTAACCATGGATGTTGTATCTGCTTCTGTAATCTCTTTTCTATCTCTCTCTCTCCAAATAAAATTATGTATTTTTTTCTCTGATTAATTTGAGAGTTTCATTTCATAGAAGCATAGAATTGACCAGGTTGGAAGAGATCTCCAAGATCATCCAGTCCAACCTAGCACCCAGCCCCATCCAGTCAACTAGACCATGGCACTAAGTGTCTCAGCCAGGCTTTTTTTTAAACACTACTAGGAACAGTGACTCCACCACCTCCCTGGGCAGCCCATTCCAATGCCAATCACTCTCTCTGTCAAGAACTTCCTTCTAACATCCAGCCTAGACCTCCCTCGGCACAACTTGAGGCTGTGTCCCCTTGTTCTGTAGCTGGTTGCCTGGGAGAAGAGACCAACCCCCACCTGGCTACAGCCTCCCTTCAGGTAGTTGTAGACAGCAATGAGGTCACCCCTGAGCCTCCTCTTCTCCAAGTTAAACACCCCAGCTCCTTCAGCCTCTCCTCACAGGGCTGTGCTCCAGGCCTCTCACCAGCTTCATCGCCCTTCTCTGGACAAGTTCCAGTATCTCAACATCTCCAGGTGTGGCCTGACCAGTGTTGAGTACTCATGGCAAATGAGTGTTTCTTTTGCCTAGGAGTTAGCTGCCTTTGGTGATGTTTATGTACCCGTAAAATTAACAAGCAAAGCAATGTTTCAGGTGGCATTTTCAAAACCCTTGCTTTTGGCCTAATTTGGCAGGATCAAATATGGCCTAGCATCAGTGTTCTACAACTAAGAGTTAGACAAAACTCTTACACTTTCAAAAAGGACAGTCTCTGAAACAGCTTATTTGCACAATATCTCTAGAAGTGGGTATTCTAGGCTGGATGTTAGGAGGAAGTTCTTGCCAGAGAGAGTGATTGGCATTGGAATGGGCTGCCCAGGGAGGTGGTGGAATCACCGTCCCTGGGGGTGTTCAGGAAAAGCCTGGCTGAGGCACTTAGTGCCATGGTCTAGTTGATTGGCTAGGGCTGGGTGCTAGGTTGGACTGGATGATCTTGGAGGTCTCTTCCAACCTGGTTGATACTGTTCTATTCTATTCTGTTCTATTCTATTCTATTCTATTCTATTCTATTCTATTCTATGCTATTCTTGCTTTCCTTTGGAAGCAGGTGGGAAGATTCTTCTTTTTCTCTTTTTTCTTCGAAGGAAGAATATATTCATGATAAAATTTGCTGTCATAATTTAATTGAGACAATAAGTCTTTGCAACCTATTTTCCTTGTGCTGGCCTCTAAAGCAGTGTCATTTTTCTTTTCCTTTGACAAATGAAAAAATACAGCTAGGCTGGGTATTGAAATGCCAATTCTGTTCTCTGCATGCACACATTTGTATTCTTTCTCTACCATGCTCACACTGAGGGGGAAAGAAGCGGATAGGTTATGAATATGACAAACAGTGTTAGCATAGTTTTCCCGTTGTATTTCTGTAACAGGAAAGCAACTCTGCCCTTTCAATGAGATGTTTTTTAAATTCAGAGAGAGAGTTGTTGTAATTAGGGAGATGTTGCTGTGCTGGATAATATAATCTAAGGGAAAGCCGAAGTGAAAGGGTGGTGCCCTGTGCACATGCTGAACTAAGGTGAGAGCCAAGCTTATATAGAGGATTGAAGGAGGAAAACAGACCTTTGCAGATTCAAGCATACATGCTGAAGGCAATCATTGTCTACAGCTATCCTTCTGACCCTTATGATCACTCTTGACCTCTGCTGCTACTGTCTGAATTACTTTCCGTGCTACTGTTCAAATTAAAATAGACCCTGATGTCTCATTCCCATTGCTCTTGAAGACTAAGCTTAAGTTTAAGGTTTCCATGCCAAATATTGACGATAAAATGTGAGCCTTGAGAAAATGATGTTACAGTACAAAACACACTGTACAAACTTGAACTACAGTTTCTTCCATATCTCTTTAAAGTTTAGATGATTATTAATATGTCTTAAGGTTTGATTCCTGATTGCAGCAGGAATTTTTTCAATGCATGTGACCACAGGTAAAAATCTGATGCCCTAAACAGATAAATATATTTGACAAATTGTATTTACTTCTGTAATTCCTGAGATAATAAATCTCAATGATAAATGCTCCCTCCAAACAACAGAACAATGGGATGACTATCAATGTGTATCCACACCCCATGCACATACAAAACTCTTGCATATTGGAAAGGGCAGTAGTATCTAAATTGATGATTGCCTATTCAAGACATCTCATTTATTACAATGCATATGATGCAGGGAAATAAAAGAATGATCAAAGGAGGCTGCTAGGTGGAGAATAGGGGGATAATGAGGTCAGATAAAATGTCTGGGTCTCATTAATCCCAAAGACCTAAAAGAGCTTTCTGTGACAGTTCAGCAAAGATGGTGAAGCATGATGGACTACAAATCCATATTGACACTAGTGTTCCCTGGTAACCTGAGCTTACAGAAATCTCCATCTCACCTTTCCAAGTTTCTGAGCAAAGGACAAGAGCAGTTGGTAGCACACCTGAAGGCAAAGGCTTTGTCTATGACACAGATGTGGGCTGGAATCAGTGAGGTGCTGGTTTCTCCCTGCCCACATACTAATCTGTACTCCATCAGTGTGAAATAACACAAAGACCAGAAATGCAAGGAGATGCTGCTCTTAAACCAGCAGGGCCAGAGAAATCCTAATAATGCCATTTGTATTAGGATGGGATAGTTCCCAGAGAAAACTGCTACCAGTAACTCCTTTCCCTCCCAGTCCTAATAACTTTCCCTTTCCTGTAACAACTACCACCTAGTATTCCTTCCCTTGACTGCCTTATTCATACCTTACAGAGATGTTTAGCTACCTCTTCTATCTCTTAGAAATGTCTTGCCATCTCACCTAAGTCTCCATCCTTGCAAACAGCCCCTTTCTCTTTGTCTGGTTTGTTATCAATGTGGAATAAAGTCTTACGTTATGGTAAGCTTTTAACACACCTCCTGTTTATGTTACCAGCCTGCAAACCTCATATTTCTCTTTTCTTGACTACTAAAACCAAGGCCTAATTGATTTCCCGTGGGGATAATGATTTTGTATCTGCTTGTCATTTTTGTCATTGCACTGTGGTGTTGTTCACATGCAGCACCCAGGCTAGGCTGGTGAGATGCCACCACTGCTGATTCAAAATGGGCGTCTACTATTTTTCCTGGATCTTCACTTTGCTGCTGATTTTCAGTTTTGTGATCCACCAGAATTTTCAGAGTCTTTACTGCCACACCATGCTCTGGTCAGATGTTCTCCATTTTCTAATTTTCTTTCCTAGATACAGAGTGTGTACTGGATTATTGATTTGGGGGCATTTATCCAATTTATTGTGATCATTTTGAAGTCTAATCTTGTCCTCAAAAGTTCTCATGAGATTTCCAGTAAGAGGTCACCCATGCTTTCCATTTCATGATCTAAGTAATTCATACAAATATTGCATAACAACGGACAGAGCACAGACTCCTGTGGGGCTCACATGATGTGACCTTCCCGTTTGACAGTGGACTATTGATATCTTTGTGTAAGGGTTTGAAGTAGTTTTTGTTTCAGCTTTGTAGTGATTTTTGAAGACCATAATTCCTTATATGTCTGGCACCCCTTCTCCCTTGCTTTTAAAAGCCCACTCTGCAATATCTGCTCTTCCCTGTAATAATTCTCTCTTTAATCACTTCATCTATTGAGAATACTCTCAATTGTCAATGCCTCTTCTGTGCTAGTTTGAGCCTAGCTAGAATGTTTTGGTGAGAAGAATTAGATCATAGGCTGAGAAATGAAAACAATGCTGAGGTCTACTTCCCTCACAGCCTTGCTGAGATGTGTAGAAAGGAAAGGCAAAACATCAAAGTCACTTTGCTTGGCACTTCGCTCTGGGCTGGGCTCTCAGCTCTTTGCCTGCTGGGGAGCTGAGACTGCTGGCTGAACTCCATCTTGCTTTCTAACCTCAACCTCCATTTGCTTCTTTGGCTGATTCACCTTGCTTCTTAATCCCTCCTGGCCCAGCCTCCATTCTTCCTTGGGACTGGGGTAAGGTTGAGAGGGGTAGGGGGAAGGTAAGGAGGTGGTTGGGAGCCCCTCCTGGGGACTCAGGTTTCTGGGAGGGGAGTTGTGTTTCTGTATTACCTTTTTACCTTGTATATTTCTGTCTATAACTGTATATACTGTAAATATCTGCTTGTATATTGTGCCAGCTGTAAATATAAGCTTCATTCAAATTTCCAGAGCTGCTGAGTCTAGTCTGGGTGATTTCTAAAGTGTTAGGAGGAAGGGAACACCCAAACCACCACACTCTTCTAAGCAGGCAATACAACTTTTTGGACTTTTTTGAGCTCTGGTACTTTCAGACCTGATCACAGTTGTTCTTCACATCTCCTCTCCTGCTGAGGTGGAGCCCGCAGAGCTGTAAGAAACACAAGAAGCAAGACAGTGGTCTTGCAGCAGCTGGACATCCAGTCTTACATCTTAAAAGAACTCTTTGGTTTTCATCCAAGGTCTAGCCCACATTCAGTTGCAGCAATGGACAGCATATCATAGAATCATAGGATCAACTAGTTTGGAAGAGACCTCCAAGATCATCCAGTCCAACTTATCACTCAGCCCTAGCCAATGAACTAGACCACGGCAATAAGTGTCTCAGCCAGGCTTTTCTTGAACACCTTCAGGGATGGCCACTCCACCACCTCCCTGGGCAGCCCATTCCAATGCCAATCTCTCTCTCTGTCAAGAACTTCCTCCTAACATCCAGCCTAGACCTCCCCTGGCACAACTTGAGACTGTGTCCCTTGTTTTGTTGCTGGTTGCCTGGGAGAAAGACCAACCTCCACCTGGCTACAGCCTCCCTTCAGGTAGTTGTAGACAGCATATGTGCATAACACAGGGTTGTGTACTGGCATGAAGCCACTACTCTATCCTCACAGGTCACGAGTGAGAAGCTGTGTGGTCTTGTGTGTCTCTGTTCCCACCTCTCATTTTTGACATCAGTGATTATCAACATCAGACAGAGGTGCAATACCCTATACCTTGTTCCTCAATACATTCGTGTTCACAAAACACCAACACTTGTAAAATGCAAGCACGATTACTGTGCACACTTCTGTTTCTGTCTGTTTGAGAGAAGCTGGGAATGTTAATTTGTTCTGGTCTGAATCAGCTTCCTGGTTCAGGTCACACTCACAAAAGGCGTTTCAGCTACACATTCAGTGCCAAATGTAGCAGATGGTGGTAGGATAGTAAATTACTTTAAGGAATACTTATACAGTTTCTTTACCGCTTTTGCAGTTGAAAAACAAACAGTAGAGTCGCTTAGGGTAACGGCAGATGCAATTTCATATGTGTCTACCACCCTGATATTATCTCAGAGGATAAAGAACCAGGTTTAATAGCCATGAAAATGATCTGAATAATCCTGAAGCGATCATCATTTCTAGTTTAGAAGTTTATGTTCCTCTCTTGCTGTGATTTGTTTTTCCAATTTCAAGTATTTATGTATTCAGTATCTACTTCCCCCACCCCACCCCCCCACACCCCTTAAGGATTTGTTCTTTTATTTACAAAGACATTGCTGAAAACAACTTGCAGGCCAACTTTAAACAATATGTGGCACCCCGTCAGTATTAGTGCCACCTGTTTTTCACCATGTATTGCATCACTTCCTATTTAAAATGATGTTTAAACAATCTTATTATAGTTCATTTTCCAGCTCTGCCTCCTCATTTTACCAGTTTCCACATCTTTGAAACACTTTTCTGGTATCTGATATCTGGGGGCAGATGTGGCTGGGCTGGAGGGTGGAAGGGTTCTGCAGCAGGACCTCGACCACCTGGACAGATGGGCAGAGTCCAAGGGGATGGCATTCAATAAGTCCAAGTGCAGGGTGCTGCACTTTGGCCACAACAACCCCATGCAGAGATACAGACTGGGGTCGGAGTGGCTGGAAAGCAGCCAGACACAGAGGGATCTGGGGGTGCTGATCGATACCCGCCTGAACATGAGCCAGCAGTGTGCCCAAGTGGCCAAGAGAGCCAGTGGCATCCTGGCCTGCATCAGGAATGGTGTGGCCAGCAGGAGCAGGGAGGTCATTCTGCCCCTGTACTCTGCACTGGTTAGACCACACCTTGAGTGCTGTGTCCAGTTCTGGGCCCCCCAGTTTAAGAGGGACATTGAGATGCTTGAACGTGTCCAGAGAAGGGCAACGAGGCTGGNGAGTCGCCGTCCCTGGAGCTGTTCAAGGCAGGATTGGACGTGGCACTTGGTGCCATGGTCTAGCCTTGAGCTCTGTGGTTATGGGTTGGACTTGATGATCTATGAGGTCTCTTCCAACCTTGGTGATACTGTGATACTGTGATATTATAGGAATAGAATAATCAAGGTTGGAAGGGGACCTACTCCCACCAACACACTACTTAAAGCACAGTCAGCTCTGAGATCAGACCAGGTTGCTCAGGGGTTTGTCTAAAAGCCTTCAGGGACTGAAGTGACCCATCTTTTGTGGGCAAAAAGTTTCATTGTTTCACTGTTGTAATTTTGCTTATAACTTCAAGTGGAAACCTTTGGTTTGAGTTCAGCTCTATAGTCAACATGATTCTGTACCCTGCTCAGCACACTAAAATGCTACCATAGTGTCCATCTACAATTTGATAAATGCTCAAGTAAAAAAAGAGTTATCTACCTAACAGAAATTGGAATTTTCTTCAGTTATTTATTTTGTGTATAATAAATTGGACAAATGAACAGATGTGCATATACATGGATTTCTCTCAAGTGGTTATTTATTTGTGATGGAGAAAGAGAATCAGAAGACTGCCTGCAGATATGAGGTCTGTTTTGTGCTGTGTCAAGACAAGATCCAAACAAGTCTCCATTTTGGAGGGGCCAAATATCTTATTCTGTTACCAGTATGTATCCTTAGAAATTGAGGATGATCAGGTTGAGTCCCTATGGATGAGAATAAATGGAAAGGCCAAAAGGGCTGACATCCTGATAGGAGTCTGTTACAGATCACCCAGATAGGAAAAAGAGGTTGATTTATTACTCTTTAAGCAACTGGAGGCTGCCTCAAGATCACCTGCCCTTGTTCTTGAGGGCAACTTTAACCTGCCAGACATCTGCTGGGACTTCAATACTGCAGAGAAGAGACAGTCTGGAAAGTTCCTAGAGTGTGTGGAGGACAACTTCTTACCTCAGCTGTTATGTGAACCTACCACGGGTGCAGCTCTGCTTGACCTGCTGCTCACAAATAGAGAGGGGCTGGTGGGGGATGTGGTGGTCAGAGGCTGCCTGGGGTCCAGTGACCATGAAATTATGGAGTTTTCAATATACGGAGAGACCAGGAGGGGCATCAACAGAACTTCCACTCTGGACTTCCAAAGGGCAGACTTCAGCCTATTTAAGGAACTAACTCAGAAAGTTCCTTGGAAAACAGCTCTTAAACACAAAGGGGTCCAGGAAGGTTGAACCTACTTCAAAAATTAACTCCTAAAGGCACAGGAGCAGCTGTGCCATTGTACCGGAAGACGAGCTGAGGAGGGAAGCAGCCAGACTGGATGGGCAAGGAGCTGCTGAAGGAATTAAAGATAAAAAAGAGGGTGCATCGCCTTTGGAAACAAGGGGAGGCTTCCCAGGAAGAGTTCAAGGATGTTGCTAGGTCTTGTAGGAAAAAAATTAGAGAGGCAAAAGCCCATTTAGAACTTAGGCTGCCACTGCTGCTAAGGAGAATAAAAAAAGTTTCTATAAGTACATCAATGGCAAGAGAAGGGGCAAGGACAACCTCCAGTCCTTATCAGATGGAGAGGGGAATACAGTGACAAAGGATGAGGAAAAGGCAGAGATGCTTAACACCTTCTTTGCCTCAGTCTTCAACAGTGGGACAGGTTGTCTCCAGGACAACTGGACTCCTGAGCTGGCAGGTGGAGTCAGGGACAGGTATAGTCCCCCTCTAATCCATGAGGAAGCAGTAAGGGACCTGCTGAGGCACTTCGATCCTCACAAGTCCATGGGATGCTTTCAGTTCTCACAGGTGGCAAAACCACAGAGGTCATTGAGCAGTTTTGCTTACAGTTGATGTTGCTCCTTGTACTGCCTTGTACTCCACTTGGACCCTCACAAGTCCATGGGACCAGATGGGATCCATCCTAGGGAGTACGTTGGGGTATGAAAAAGGTGAAGAAATGTAAAGAAATAAATATAATTAAGAAACATAGAATCCTAGAGTCCAACAGGGTGGAAGAGACCTCCAAGATCATCCAGACCAACTTAGCACCCAGCCCTAGCTAATCAACTAGACCATGGCACTAAGTGCCACATCCAGGCTTTTCTTGAGCACCTCCAGGGACGGTGGCTCCACCACCTCCCTGGGCAGCCCATTATACACACAAAACAGATATATATCCATTTCATAGGTATATGGCAAAGCTAGGGCCATTAAATAAGGTTTAGGAAGAAGGTCTCATGCCAGTCCTCGGTACTAACTAGAAACATCAAGCATCCTAACTGCTAGAAGCAGACACTTTTGTGAAAGCATACTGTTAATTTCAGAATGTTTGGTTATTTAGAAGAGCCTGAAAAGTAAAATCAGAAAAAAAAAAAACAGAAAGCAAATTAGTGAAAAGGATAGAACAGAATTGGTTCTGTTCTAAATCAAACCAGAGGTCTCAGTCACACTCTTTCCAAAACCCATATCCTCTTTCATATACAAAAGCTTTACTTTTATTATGTGTTTTTTATTTATATCTATGGTAAGTTTCTTCTTTCCTTAGGGTCCTTTCCTTTAAATGTCAACTACTTATCTTTGGCTGGGAATATTTCCACTTAAAGCCACTAATGGGAGGTTGTAGCCAGGTGGGGGTTGCTCTCTTCTCCCAGACAACCAGCAATAGAACAAGAGGACACAATCTCAAGTTGTGCCGGGGGAGGTATAGGCTGGATGTTAGGAGGAAGTTGTTGCCAGAGAGAGTGATTGGCATTGGAATGGGCTGCCCAGGGAGGTGGTGGAGTCTCCATCTCTGGAGGTGTTGAAGAAAAGCCTGGATGAGACTCTTAGTGCCATGGTCTAGTTGATTGGCTAAGGCTGGGTGCTAGGTTGGACTGGATGATCTCTGAGGTTTCTTCCAACCTGGTTGACCCTATGAATATTAATTATTTTCTTTTTCTTTACATTTCTTCACCTTTAGCATACCCCAACTTACTCCAAAACCACATCAGAACTCCTCTCTTCAAGAATCCTTTCTTTTCCCCCCCTCTCAAACTTAGTGCTCTCAGCAAGTAAGAAGCCCAAAGTATCTAAACAGTTAAATGTTATTTTTTGTGTTTGGGTTTTAAAAAATACATTTTTAAGTGTTGTGTGCAGGGCAATGTTTGTAATAAATAAAGCTCATGGCCAATGCTCTATCTGCAAAGGGCCATTATCATTTCTGACCTTACAGTAAATCTGAGAATATTGAAACGATGTTTTTTTGTAAACCAGTAATTTAGCTGCTCAGGAAAAGGTAGGTGCTGCTTGCTGAATAATTGTTCCTGCACTTCAGGCATCTAGTGGAAACTGCAGTGAAACTGCATCAAGACTTCACTATATACGAATAACTTTTAAAGCTTTTGGTTACTAAATGAACAAATAAAGAAAAGCCTGGGAAGTATCTGAAGGGAGCCTACAGGAAAGCTGGGGAGGGACTATTTACACGGTCTAGTAATGTCAGGACGAGGGGGAATGGGTTTAAGCTGGAAGAGGGGAGATTTAGACTGGATGTTAGGAGGAAGTTCCTTACAGTGAGGGTGGTAAGGCACTGGAACAGGTTGCCCAGGGAGGTTGTGGATGCTTCCTCCCTGGAGGTGTTTAAGGCCAGGCTGGATGAGGCCTTGAGCAGCCTGCTCTAGTGGGAGGTGTCCCTGCCTATGGCAGGGGGTTGGAGCTGGATGATCCTTGAGGTCCCTTCCAACCTAAACCATTCTATGATTCTATGATTTCACAGGCTGTTAATGAGCCACAGGGAAGATATGGTTGAGCTCAGCACTGAACCATTTCTTAGCCCTGATTCAGTTTGTTTTGAGTGGAAAAAAAAAACAACAAAAAACCAAACCAAAAAACCAACAAAAACCAAACCACAAGACCAACAAAACAAACAAAAAAACCCCAAACTCAACCAAACCAATCAACAAAATAATTCCCCACAGCAACAACAAAAAAAAAATAAAACCAAACAAGTGAAAAAAAAACCCACAACCAAACCAAACAAAAGAATCCTCCCACAAGCCTAAATCACCACAAGAAGTCCTTGTGCATCACGATTCCAGATGAAAAGGTAACTATGGTGACAGAAGAGAAAGATCAGATGTTATAATTGTGCAGCAGAGTAGCATATATATCCTCCAAGACCATTTGGAGTGGGGGTGAGAGAGTGTCAAGAGACCTTTTACAGCAAGTCACCACATGGCAGTGCAGACCATCAATGGTCAAAAACATTGCTTGAGGAAAGCCCTGGAGCAGTGCTGGGGGCAGGAAGCTCCTAGCAGAGGCCATCTGACAGCTCTAGTCCTGTTCAGTTCCAATACAGCCTTTGATTTGGCATCCCCTGTCCTACAACTTCTGCCAGGTTTGGGGCCATTTATTTGCTCAAAGGGGAGGCTTGCTTCTTCTCCATGCCACGACTTAACACTTTGTCTGATTCTTCTGATACATATTTTATGACCTGGCTACTGTGTTTTAATCAGCTGAGCAGCAACACTAGCACTTGAGCAGGTGGTCTGGTGGATTTATAAGTACAATTATGATGACTAAAAGCCACATTGCATTTGGCACCATTCTTCACAGTTTCCCTAGAGGTCTGGGATCAGCTTGCTTTGGTGACGGAGCCAACTTTTGCAAATCTACCTGTCCACCATCCATAACTTTGGCCAGAATTCACTTCTCAGTCTCTGCAGATCTGATTATTCCTATGTGAGGCCAAAGTAAACTGATAGGAGTTTTTAAATTAAAAAAAAAAAAACCACCAAATCTACCCAAATTAAGCCTGAATTGTGCTCTAGCTTGGGCTCACAATAACCTCTTAGCAAGAACATGGAAACTAATTGGAAATAGACTGTAAACTGAACTCAGGGTAAATAATTCTATGCTAAATGTAATTTTTAGTTGATACAGTGTGCATTAAACTGTGAGTCACTCAAGTCATTACTGTCTCTGGCATGGACAAATAAAACATGGTGTGGCTGGGACTATCACTTCAGTGACAATACACAGGATTCAGAGAGTCCCAGTTACGCCTTTACTCTTTCAGTATGTTTTAGTCACTTTATTTACAGCCTGCAGACATCCATGAAGTTACTCAGTTTGCCTGTTCAGCAGAGCCCCTAGATAGAGTACTTAAAATTAAGCGTATTTACATCTCACTAACATAACATAATTAACTTAATGTTTATTTCAGTGTTTGTGTTTTCCATGTAGATCTGTTTGTCTTTCATATCATCATGCAGAGATCAGGCCTTCAGGCTGTTTGAGCTAGACTTCTGTCATGGGCCAGCTGTAATCTTGTTATTGGCTTTATTTCCAAGTCCTTAAGTTTCTCCTCTTTTAGAAAATAGCTCCTACAGACCAAGATTTGTTTTTACAAAATAGAACAAACAACACTTTGAAAATTAAATTAATTTTATTATGAAAACCCCAGAATGTCCTAAAATATGTTTAAAGTATGTCTAAAATGTGGAAAAGTTAACATTCATCCAAAGTGATTCTATGTTGCTTCTCCAGAATGAAATTACAACAAAACACAACAAACAGCACTTTGAAAATTAAATTAATTTTATTATGAAACCTCCAAAATGATCTAAAATATGTCTAAAATATGGAATAGTAAAACATTCATCCAAACTGATTCTATGTTGCTTCTCTAGAATGCAATTACAACAACACACAACAAACAACACTTTGAAAATGAAATTAATTTTATTATGAAACCTCCAAAATGTCCTAAAATATGTCTAAAATATGGAAAAGTAAAACATTCATCCAAACTGATTCTATGTTGCTTCTCTAGAATGAAATTACAACAAAACACAACAAACAACACTTTGAAAATTAAATTAATTTTATTATGAAAACCCCAAAATGTCTTCACGTTTCTCCCTGGTGCTTCCACAGAAACCAATGGTTAAGCACACATTGATTCAAGATGAGATTCCATACAGTCAGATACCTTTCTGCTTGCACCCATCTTCCTTCTTTCCCTGGTCCCCATCCCACCCTGGTGCTCTGGCTCCTATGACAACTCTGCAAGTCTGTTCAGCTCACTCAGACAACAAAAAAATCAACAAAGCAGAGAGATGCAGGCTAGAGGCCACATAACAGTCTTGATTTTCTCCTCCCAGGTAATAGCCTGAATCTCTCTTTTTTTTATTAATGGGTGTGGAGAGTCTTTCCTCTTCTTGAAATGACTTGGAGGTGAGTCTGCATATAATATTACTGAGGGATGTTTGGAGACTCAGCTTGCTGACCTTCGAAAAGGCTATTTAAGAAACACCTTCACTAATTTTACAGAAGAGAGAATGTCTTTTATTTATTATTATCCCTGGAGGCATTTAAGGCCAGGCTGGATGAGGCCTTGAGCAACCTGCTCTAGTGGGAGGTGTCCCTGCCTATGGCAGGGGGTTGGAGTTGGATGATCCTTGAGGTCCCTTCCAACCTAAACTATTTTATGATTCTATGAAAACCTCAAAATGTTCTAAAGCATGTCTGAAATATGGAAAAGTTAACATTCATCCAAATTTGATTCTAATTGTTTCTCCAGAATGAAATTACAAAGTATAGGAAAATTCTGTTTCAGTGACATGATACTTTCAGCCAGTTATCCATAACCAACTCTAGACACTGTCGTGTGGAAGGCTGTTTTGATGTCTAGTCTGTAAGCATAGTGGATCAGATTCAGGTCTTGCCAAATCTGGCATTGTATTGATTTCAAGAAAGATGTGAAGAGTTTGCAAAGCTTAAGAGCCCAAACCTTCCTTCAGTTCTTTTGGGCATCTGTAGTGGAAAATAAACAACTCCCAGCCTCAAATTCATTGCTGTTGTAACGCTTTATGTCATTGTAGACTGAAATACCCTGTACTCTGCTTAGCTGTGTTTAACCAGAACTCTGCAGGAAGTACTCTGCAAAGCATATGTCCTAAAAGCTGAAGATTTAAAACAAATGCTGTGTTAGATGAAGCAAAAATTCCAATCAAACCAGCCCTCAAAAGAACGAACAAACAACCTGATGGAACAGGCACGGTCTATCGATGTTCGCAAGATACATGCACCATGCCGCAGACAGCGTCTGAACATGTTGGTTGCATCAGAATGCAAGCCACATTTTCCCCTCCCCTTGGCCTGGTGCATACTGTTGCACAGGCATGATTGAGTTATTGTCCAACACGCTGATACAGCAGAGGCAATTCCTTGCAAAGACCCTCTGGCCACTCACCTCATTTACATTCCCTGGTTTAGATGGCTTCTGTTTGAGCATAGCAACCTGCAAAAGCAGGCCTGCTGGCAGGAAAATAACAAGCCTCCAGCACAGCAGAGAGACATCTGAGTCCTAGGCAGTGTGTGTCCAAAACGTGCCCAGCAATATAGTTTAATCAAGTCCAAGTCAAGTGGGCCATGCTTGGAAGAGCTTTCAGGCTTGAAGTATTAGGAAAAAGCATACATAACCCCAGGCTATTTCATTAGACAAAGATGCCTTTCTGTGTGAAAAGATGTTTCTCACTGTCCTGATTAGGGATTTAAATGGTGAATCAAGATCCAGTGAAATAAGTAGCCTTCTTAAACCAAGTCAGTACAAGGAGCAACATCAACTGTAAGCAAAACTGCTCAATGACCTCTGTGGTTTTGCCACCTGTGAGAACTGAAAGTATCTGGTGCAGCAAAAGTTGTTCCACCAAGAAATTCTGATGGCACATAGATTTGCTACCTAAAACCCTTCTCCAGCAGACTCTTTCACCACTAGTGTTCCTGTAGAGATTTGCTTAATCTTTTGTCAGCAGATGACAACAAATCCATTAACATAATAACACTATGATTACACACCTAATCACTCCTTAGACTTATCATCATCTAAGTAACCTTTACCACTAGGCAAGTGAGAATTTGTGAACATTAACTTATACCAAGCTAGCTTGTTTTGTAGTAATATTTTATTCCTAATTAACATCACAGAAATTTCCCCTGCAGAAACCTATTTAATAAAACATTGAATTGTTAATGGGTTTGACTGGGGGAGGTGCAAGCCATGTGTACTCCTAAAGATTAGCACTTGTCTTTATTTTGCTATTGCTGAAGCACATTATAATCACTCTTTTCCTCTTGAATCATGTGGAACCAGGTGAAAACACTTCTGTTGCTCTCTGAGACCTTGATTTTATACATAGCACTGTGATTGTAGAGCTAGGATGTATAAACTTAATAAAGATGTTATCCTCAGTGATTCATTTATGATAGCACAGGAGATGACTTTCATAAATCTGAGATAGCTTTTGGAACGATGACTGAATTGCATAAGTGAAGTTAGAAAGTTCCTTACTTGTACTCTGTAAAAAATTGAAGATTTAATGAGTGTGATTTGTGGGCTGAGCTCATAGTTTGGAAGGTCTCTTTATGGCTTGGCTGGTGACATGGTGATACAAATTATGCAGCTTTGTCAAGACAAGACAGAAGTAATTTTAATAGAGGAGAGAGAATGCTTCACCACATAGAATGTTCATTGCTCATTTCTGAATTCAGGTCTTGGCTGGAGTAGTAGCAACAGAAGATGAAATTAGGACAGCTGTACCCCAAAAGCTCCTGTGTTCCTTCTGTCTACAGAATGGCTGCTTCATGATAGATATATCAGTGAGAACTTCCTATTAAAGAACATGGAACTGCAAGGGATTACTTGAGTCAACTAGTTCAGTCCCTTGCAAAGCATCCAAGGCATAAACATTGAAATTCACATGGGACTGCAATCCATCTCCTCCCCACACAGAGACTTTATTACTGTCAATATCTGATAACGCATTTTCTTAAGTGCCAAAAACCAGACTATGCCAAAGAAAGTTGATTTGCTACTGCTGCAGTTTGTGTGTCCTAAAGGTAGGATACTATCTTTCTATCCAAGTCGTGTTGGAAGATTTCAGCATACTATTTTTAAGGCCATGTTAGTATTGATAGTTACTTTCATCTCTGTTTTGTGGAACGGCACAAAAAATATTGCCAGAGCTAATAATAAAATAAGATGCTCAGTTACAAAAATCATTGCAGTGACAGTTCAGAGCAAATATGTCCACCTGGCACATTTTTGACTGGATTTATCCACTGTAATGATCCCAAAAAGCTGCTAGATCTGAAATACTACCTGGAGGGAGGGTGTAGCCGAGTAGGGGTTGGTCTCTTCTCCCAGGCAACCAGAAACAGAACAAGAGGACACAGTCTCAAGTTGTGCCAAGGGAAGTCTAGGCTGGATGTCAGGTGGATGCTCTCCCCAGAGAGAGTGATTTGCCATTGGAATGGGCTGCCCAGGGAGCTGGTGGAGTTGCCATCCCTGGATGTGTTGAAGAAAAGACTGGATGAGGCACTTAGTGACATGGTCTGTTGATTGAATAAGACTGAGTGGTAGGTTGGACTGGATGATCTTGGTTGCATCACAACCTGGTTGATTCTATAGTTCTGTAACTCCCAATAACCTCAACAATACCCATTTAGTTTCTCAAACTGTGCCTTGTATATGATTTATATAACTCACAGTCTTGGCACACTGGTCGAGATCTGGATTGGAAGAGTAAGATTTAAGAGGATCTGTGGTTGTGCTTTAAGCTATACAAGACGTGAGACCTGTAAAATGTGGAGATGATCTGGGTTTCAAGCCTCCCAAATATTATGCATACTGGACTTTGTGTAATACTTCACTAATTAGTGCTGGGAAGTGCAATAGGTAGGAGGTGCAAGGACAGAGCATCTCTTGTTAGCACTTGTTTCATAGCATGATACAAAGCATTGATAAATTTTGATGATTACATACACTTCTGACCTTAAAACATGAAGACATACTGGTCTGGCTAGAGATCAGGCTGTTCACTAGATCACAGTGAATTTCAGCTGAAATATAGACTCATAGAGAAAGAGCAAACACATGTAGCTGTGGTTTTCCAGGCTGAGGACAGGATTTTTGGTTCATAAATTTCTTCCGTTGATGCCCTGGGGGTTGGACAGTAGTTTTGTAACCAAAATGCTCTTTTTTCTGTCTATACATAGAAATCTGGGCAAAAAAACCTTGGAATTTTATTGCCCAGTGTCACTAATTCTAATGGCTGGATCTTATTTGGCACAGCCCAGCATGTGTCAGAGTTACTATTAAAGTCTAAATGAAGCTTGCTAAACCAGACTCGCAAGTGCTGCTTGATTTCTTCATCTGCCTTCAGTATAGAATCATAGAATTATAGAATCAGTCAGGTTGGAAGAGACCTCCAAGATCATCCAGTCCAACCTAGCACCCAGCCATAGCCAATCAACCAGACCATGGCACTAAGTGCCTCATCCAGGCTTTTCTTGAACACCTCCAGAGACAGTGACTCCACCACCTCCCTGGGCAGCCCATTCCAATGTCACTCACTCTCTCTGGCAAGAACTTCCTCCTAACATCCAGCCTAGACCTCCCCTGGCACAACTTGAGGCTGTGTCCCCTTGTTCTGTTGCTGGTTGCCTGGGAGAAGAGACCAACCCCCACCTGGCTACAGCCTCCCTTCAGATAGTTGTAGACAGCAATGAGGTCACCCCTGAGCCTCCTCTTCTCCAGGCTAAACAACCCCAGCTCCCTCAGCCTCTCCTCACAGGGCTGTGTTCCAGGCCTCTCCACATCTTCGTCACCTTTCTCTGGACACATTCCAGCATCTCAACATCTCTCTTGAATTGGGGAGCCTAGAACTGGACACCGTTCTCAAGGTGTGGCCTGACCAGTGTTGAGTACAGGGGAAGAATAAGCTCTCTTGTCATCCTGGCCACACTGTTCCTGATCCAGTCAAGGATGCCATAGAAGAAACAGTGAAGAGGAATACAGCTAAATGTGTCTGAGAAGTTAATGTCAGAAAAAGGAGAGAAAGTAGAGGAAACAGAGACTTTCATAATTTGTTTTCCTTGTGGATTCAGGAAATTCCTGGCCTTCAGACCCTCTTTATGTTTCTCCCTGGTGCTTCCACAGAAACCAATGGTTAAGCACACATTGATTCAAGATGAGATTCCATACAGTCAGATACCTTTCTGCTTGCACCCATCTTCCTTCTTTCCCTGGTCCCCATCCCACCCTGGTGCTCTGGCTCCTATGACAACTCTGCAAGTCTGTTCAGCTCACTCAGACAACAAAAAAATCAACAAAGCAGAGAGATGCAGGCTAGAGGCCACAGAACAGTCTTGATTTCCTCCTCCCAGGTAATAGTCTGCCTTGAGCAGCCTGCTCTAGTGGGAGGTGTCCCTTCCTATGGGAGAGGGTCGGAGCTGGATGATCCTTGAGGTCCCTTCCAACCTAAACCATTCTATGATTCTATGATTCTCCCTTTTTTTTATTAATAGGTGTGGAGAGTCTTTCCTCTTCTTGAAATGACTTGGATGTGAGTCTCCATATAATATTACTGAGGGATGTTTGGGGACTCAGCTTGCTGACCTTCGAAAAGGCTATTTAAAAATTCCCTCACTAATTGTACAGAAGAGAGAATGTATTTTATTATATTGTCTAGTGCAGTAAAACCTCTCTGCAGTGTCTGAAGAGATAATTTTCTATTATCTGCCAGAAGCCTTTTAATAAAGGAGAAAAAGAATGCTGCACACTTGTTTTATTGACTGAGGTTCATCCTGCAAACACAGAGAAATACCACCTAGGGCTCTGACAAACAGGCACCTTTGAAGCATCGTGGTACTGAAGCAGCCCCTGTGTTGTACCTGAAGGAGGTACAACAAGCTTCTCCCATCCTCTTTCTCTTTTTCTTGCTGGGAATATGTATGGGATCAGATCACAGGGTGCTGTAATGAAACATTCAAAATGTTATCTGCATTTGGTCCTGCCTGCCTCCTTCCTTTCTTTCTGGGAAAGAATTAAGTAATTAGTGTACAGTCAGTGCTTCCAAATATTGCAGCTAGCACTTCCAGACCTAAATCAACAGGGTGTGTAAGTACAAAAGTCAGCAAGAAGGAAGGAAGAGAAGATAGTCTCCTGCCAGTAGACGTCAAGGTTTTATGTGGTATAAATACTTGAAAATTCCCTCTATTTGAAACACTAACATGCATTTCAGAGCAATCTTTGAGGGACAGACATGTCCTTGCTGAAACTTCCACTGACTCCAGGGGGCTAAAGAATTCCTCCATAATGTTTCTGTGTATCTAAGCTTATCAGTGGCATGTTAAAGCTTCTGCATTCCCTTTCCATGCAACTTTCGTGAGCAGGCAAGCTGCGCTTTGAAAGCCTCCTTGTAACACTCATTTCTCTAATAGAGATATTTAATCTTTGCATGCTCAGTTTAGAGATCCCTGCACTAAGAGGAAACAATATTCAGAGTATGTATGTGTCTGCCAAAGGTAGTTTTATTATCTTACTTGTCTCTCTTAGACCTTTAGATACAGCCCACATGTCACAGGTCGAAACCACCAGAACATGAGAGCAATGGTTTCTCCATCTGCAGCTTAGACCTACCTGTATCCTGCCTGTAGCTCTTTGGGGATGCCAGATTGCTCCTAATGGAAAACTCCTAGACACAAAGAGTATGTGATGGTCTCTGGTGCTCCTCACTGTACAAAACACCTCGTAGCGCTAATGCTTGGACTGGGTTTTGGCCAGAGCTCTCAGTGCCTCAGGAGGCTCCATCACTGTAGGTGGTTGGGGGTGGGTGCCTGATCTCACTTGGTCCTGAACATGCTCTTGGTGAAGGCAGACTAGTGGCAGGAAACTTCTCATTGCACTACCTGTGCCTGCAAGTCCCATGCTGTCTCAAGGCCTTGATTTCAAGTTATCTGCTTTTTTTTTGGAGAGGATCATAGAGTCACAGAATGGTTTAGGTTGGAAGGGACCTCAAAGATCATCTAGTTCCAACTCCCTGCCATAGTCGGAGACACCTCCCTCTAAAACAGGTCATTCAAGGCCTCATCTAACTTGGCCTTGAACACCTCCAGGGAGGGAGCATCCACAACCTCCCTTGGTAATCTGTTCCAGTGTTTCACCACCCTCACTGTAAAGAACTTCTTCCTATATATACAAGATATACAAGACCGATTTCATGGTTAAAATTTGCTTGGTGAGGCTTCTTTTTTTATATTTTTTCCTCCTTTTCGCTTCCCCTTTCTATGATTCTTGTATTTAGGAAGCAAGCACAGATTTCCCTGGTGGATTTATTTCAGCATTACTGTAATAATTGCCTTCACTGCTGTGCTAGTTTGAAGATAGCTAGAATGTTTTGGTGAGAAGAACTAGATTATAGGCTGTGAAAGGAAAACCAGGATGATGTCTACTTCACTCATAGGCTTGCTGAGATGTATAAGAACAAGAATCCAAACACAGATAAGGCACTTCTTCTTGGGGCACTGCCTTGTAGAATAGAATAGAATCAAGCAGGTTGGAAGAGACCTCCAAGATCATCCACTCCAACCTAGCACCCAGCCCTAGACAGTCAACTAGACCATGGCACTAAGTGCCTCAGCCAGGCTTTTCCTGAACACCTCCAGGGACGGTGACTCCACCACCTCCCTGGGCAGCCCATTCCAATGCCAATCACTCTCTCTGCCAACAACTTCCTCCTAACATCCAGCCTATACTTCCCCCGGCACAACTTGAGACTGTGTCCCCTTGTCCTGTTGCTGGTTGCCTGGGAGAAGAGACCAACCCCCACCTGGCTACAGCCTCCCTTCAGGTAGTTGTAGACAGCAATGAGGTCTGCCCTGAGCTCCTTCAGCCTCTCCTCATAGGGTTTGTGTTCCAGGCCTCTCACCAGCTTTGTTGCCCTTCTCTGGACATGTTCCAGCACCTCAACATCTCTCTTGAATTGAGGAGCCCAGAACTGGACACAGTACTCAAGATGTGGCCTGCCCAGTGTTGAGCACAGGGGAAGAATAACCTCCCTCGTCCTACTGGCCACACTGTTCCTGATAGCGTGCCTGAGCTGCATTTCTCTCTAGTCTCTCTGCCATCTCTCTGATTAATCCACTTTGCTTCCTAAAACCCTGGCCAAACCTGCATTCTTCCTTGGGACTGGGGTACGGTTGAGAGAGGTGGAAGAAGGTGTAAGGGTGGTTGGGAGCCTCTTCTGGGGACTCAGGTTTCTGGGAGGGGAGTTGTGTTTCTGTATTACTTTTTACCTTGTCTATTTCTGTATATAACTGTATATACTGTAAATATCTGCCTGTATATTGAGCTAAGCTGTAAATATAAGCTTCATTCAAATTTCCAGAGCTGTCTGAGTCTAGTCTGGGTGATTTCCAAAGTGTGTGGGGGGGTGGGTAACACCCAAACCATCACAACTGCTAACTATACCAAAATCCATATTATAGACATAATTTATTAATTTTTTTATGCATGTTAACTGTATAAATAATGTTTTGTAAAATTAGGCAGAAGTTCTATTAAATTGAGCAGTGGTTAAGTCTTGACACTGTTTATATTTCTCTTCTAAAATAATTAAACCTCCCTTTCGCTTAGAAGAGCACATTCAGACAGTTGTAATATGTTGGATATTTTTATAGCAAGTAATTTAACTCAGAATTTCACTAAATTAATTGTGAAGTGTAAACTTTATTTAAGATTCTCCAAGTGAACATAGAATTATATGGCAGTAAAAAATCAATCCTGTATGTCTTTGGAAGGGCATTACCTTGAAATTGTCAGACAGTTTCTCGTAATATTCAGCAGTGAATCATTATTTAAATGTTAGGTCATACTCCAACACACTTGTCCACATGCCAGGAGCTGAGAGACTTTGAATTGCCTTCATGTCAAATAGTCAGTGATGGATGGCTGTCTTTGGTTTCCAGAGCCAGAAAAGCTCAGAGATGATAATAGAAGGCACAAAAGGAGGGAGAAAAAAAAGTGTGAAAGCAAATATCAGGAAGGAAGATTTTTCAGGCACACATAGAGGTGGCCCTGAAATCCATCCTGAAGAAGGACATAATATAAAGCAAGACATTGATGTGTTTCTACTGGAATACTGAAGATCAATACTCTTTCAATCTAAAGGTGTTGCAGGGAGATTCAGAGCTGTGGGTAGAATTTGATCTCCTAACTTTGGCACACTGGAAAACACAACCAAGCTCTGTATACCTTTGGGTGAGCTAGAGGTTAGCTCTGGTCAGCATTCAGGATGGGAGGCTGTATCTCACTGAGCTGCACTAATTCATTCATCTCAGTCCTTGCCAATATGACTTATGGAACATTAAAATCTACCTGTGTGGAAAGCTGCTCCTGACTATGAAACACACCCTCGGGATTTCCACAGTAAATCTGGGGCTCTGAAACTGAAGGCAGCAGAGGAAGGGGGAGAAGAGCAGCTGATAAGGTCAGCATTCAGAATTCACATGAGGTCTTCACAACATCTCAGAAGCAATACTGGAGTCACAGAAATTTTGCAGGGCAATGCAAGGTGCTGAGTGTGGTAGTGCTGGCCCAGATGAGGTCCCTTTCTTGTGATCTGTACCCTCAATTTGGCTGTTCCTGGTGTCATGCTTTAGATGCCAGATCAAATATATACAGTTCAGCCTAAACTATGATAGTAACTACATCCTGCCCTCCTAAAAATATTTCTCAGATAGTACATCCTTCCTGATTTTTCTTCTCATATTCACCCACAGTGTTATTCCACTGTGAGAAATACGAGACATTATTTTTGCCCCATAAGTGGCTCTGTTGGCTGGTGATTTGAAATCTTTTTACTTGCAAATCTCATTGCCTAAAAGTTCTATGGATAGAGAAGTGCTCTCTGAAAGATGTTATTTAGTAGAAGACCTCTGTGCCTTCTGAGTTATGTCTTAGCCCTTGTATTCCTCAGCCTCTCACATACAGCTGAGAGGCTCTGCTGCTTTGCAGTGGAAGCCTGGACATGCTCAAAACAGGGAGAGCTTTTTTGCTCATACATCTCTACAGGCAGAGAACAATAAAACTGTCAAGTTACTGAAGAAAGCCAAGTCCATTTATCAATATATTTCCTGCAGCAAATGTGTGATGACTCTGAATGATCTGGAGCTGAGGCACAAGAACTCCATGCACAAGGGTGTAGGCACTGATTAAAAGCTTGTATGGAAATTTAATGAGGACACACTCAAAAGCTTTGACGACCAAACATGTTTATGATCTTATTTAAAATTCAAGGTGACACCAAACATATTTAAGTTCATTAGACACTTCCTGTCAAATCAGATGTTATTTGAAAGGCTCTGACAGTTTGGGTGTTATCCACCCCACTCTTATGAAATCACCCAGAGTAGACTCAGACAAGCTGGAAATTAAGGAATGAAGCTATATTTACATCTTAGCACAATATAAAGGCAGATATACTGTTATATACAAATTAAAAGTAGCACAGAAACACAATACCCCTCCCAGAAACAATCAGAGTCCCCAGGACTCAAAACCTGGGGAATCCCATATAGGCTGGGTGTTAGGGGGAAGTTCTTGACAGTGATTTGCCATTGGAATGGGCTGCCCAGGGAGGTGGTGGAGTCACCGTCCCTGGAGATGTTGAAGAAAAG
The DNA here is from genome assembly GCA_013400475.1 of Tricholaema leucomelas. NCBI lineage: Eukaryota > Metazoa > Chordata > Aves > Piciformes > Lybiidae > Tricholaema lacrymosa > Tricholaema leucomelas. The sequence continues at coordinate 92,769 of WAAF01013581.1, forward strand.
CCTGGCTGAGGCACTTAGTGCCATGGTCTAGTTGACTGGATAGGGCTGGGTGCTAGGTTGGACTGGATGATCTTGGAGGTCTCTCCCAACCTGGTGGATTCTATTCTATTCTAAACCCCCTTCACCCTCAATCTTTCCTTCCTTCAGAAATAACCAGATCAACCCACATATATCTCACGTGATGAATCTGGAGATCTGAAGTGAGATGTCAAAAAAAAAGTAACAAGGAGATTAGAGGAAAAAGGCGTTAGGTGGATTAGAGAGTTAAAGGAAGAGTCAGCCACAGAGACCAGGCCACCAGAAAGAAGGCAGAGCCCAAAGTGAGAGCTAAGAAATGTGTGAGAAGTGATTGTCTTATCTGTATTTTGACTAGTTGCATTTCTCAGCTGAAAACTGATGTAGATTACTGTTGTTTTTTTCTTCTCACAGCTAAGGATTTAATTTCTCTCAGTAAATATTAGCCTCAAACCAGCACAAAGGCAAACAGCTGCCTAACGTACTTCTTTATTTGTGAGAATACATAATTTCAGCCTTAAAAACATTTGATCACTTCACTTTTTGTCTTCATCACTTTTTTTTGTTCACCTTCAACTCCAATGAAATCCTTGTGTCCATGCAGAGACATTCACTGACTAAAATACTCAGTATGTAAAATATAATTAAATTCCCTTTTCCAAACCTTCAGCTGCTGCAATTGGCTAATGAGAAGCTGTAAACAGAGAGCTAACACATCTCTTTCACTGTATTCTGACATTGCACACAAGACTGTTTCTTTCTTTCCCTCGAGGTAAATTGTGGAGGGAGCAACATCATAATTCAAAGCAGGTGCAAGCAGTGGTTTAGTAAATTCCTTCCATTTTCAGCTCTCTACAATTGGCCGAGTTTCATATGTGCTTAAACTCTCAAATTGTAGGCTTATCAGATATTGACACCAGTTATATTTATATACCTGAATGCTCAAGAACATCTGCTGTATTGAAATTCATCATTCAAAAGGCTTAATTAAAATAATGCTGAATCGGAGCCTCAGCATGCGTTACCAAAGTGCATATTTGTTTTGCTACAACCAATTAAGTCTGTATTCATGAAAACAACTCTTGCAACAAAATGTGTATGTTTAATCCTTATGTTAGTCTCCTCAGAATTTGTTGTACTGTTTCAGAGGCAGCCAGATGAAGACTTTGTTTTCTTTAATAACACTGCGTAACAGGTTTTCATTAACTCAACAAGAGGTAAATCAGGATTGATTACCCCTTTACTCTGCTCTTCTCAGACCCCTACCTGGAGTACTGTGTGCAGTTCTGGAGCCCCCAGCATAAGAAGGACATGGAACTGCTGGAGCGGGTCCAGAGGAGAGCCACGAAGATGATCAGAGGGCTGCAGCAGCTCTGCTATGAGGACAGGCTGAGAGAGTTGGGGCTCTTCAGCCTGGAGAAGAGAAGGCTTCGAGGAGACCTTAGAGTGGCTTTCCAGTATCTGAAGGGAGCCTACAGGAAGGCTGGGGAGGGACTATTGACAAGGTCTAGTAATGTCAGGATGAGGGGGAATGGGTTTAAGCTGGAAGAGGGGAGATTTAGACTGGATGTTAGGAGGAAGTTCCTTACAGTGAGGGTGGTAAGGCACTGGAACGGGTTGCCCAGGGAGGTTGTGGATGCTTCCTCCCTGGAGGCGTTTAAGGCCAGGCTGGATGAGGCCTTGAGCAGCCTGCTCTAGTGGGAGGTGTCCCTGCTTATGGCAGGGGGTTGGAGCTGGATGATCCTTGAGGTCCCTTCCAAAGTAAACCATTCTATGATTCTGTGATTCTATGATGTCTAGTATAAACACTGAGAGAGAAATCTAGATGGAGGCATCTCTGTAACAAACAGTAACCTATACTTTGAAGCTGCCTGACTGTCTTTCCAGTTAAGATATTACTGAGTTTTAAGAAATGTTCACTGAAAACTAAATATTTACAAATGCTTTGCCCTTGAATCACATATTGTCTTTGGTGTCTCCTGTTCTTTCATTGATTTAAGAGATCATGAAATCTAAGTACAATCAATCACCTACTCACACATAATCTGATTTGTCTCCGTCGTCAATCGGGTGTCATTTATAACGTTACAGCCTATCACAGCTGTTTGTATTACATGCTGTGCTCGAATTAGAATAGTGATTGTATGTGTGTTGTGGTAGGTCTG
>WAAF01013582.1:0-31486 GCA_013400475.1 Tricholaema leucomelas
AAACCCCCAAACAAATAAACAACAAAAAAAATACAAACAAAAAAAAAAAACCCAAACCTCACCAAAAACCCCGAACAAATAAACAACAAAAACAAAACACAAACAAAACCACACCAAAAACCCCAAACAAATAAACAACAAAAAAAAACCACAAACAAAAAAAAACCAAACCACACCAAAAACCCCAAACCAATAAACAACAACAAAAAAAACACCAAAAAAAAAAAACCAAACCACATCAAAATCCCCAAAGAAATAAACAACAACAACAAAAAAAAAAACCAAACAAAAAAAACCCCAACAAAACCACACCAAAAACCCCAAACAAATAAACAACCCCCCCCCAACCAATAGTTACTGCAGTTCTTTTCTAATGCATTGGGGGTTTTGGTCTGGTTTGTTTCAAAGTTGGTGTACGACACCGAAACTCTCATAGGTGTTACATGCAGAAGTACACTTTTGTTCCATGGAAATTATGTCATGGGTTGGTTTTTTTTTTCCTTAAAGAATCTTACAGCAATGAAAGGAAAAGAAAAATCGATAATAAAAACTTAAATCTTTCAGAACGAGTAATAGTAAAACAAAACTTTAGAAATCGCCTTTTAAGCATACAACACAAAATCAATTTGGCATGGCCCTGAGAGTCAGCTATTCTTGCCCTCGTGACAGCAGAAGAAATATAAGAAGGAAAAGAAACAAATTAAAGCAGTACATAAAAGTCTTTCGCTTCCCAGGCTTTGGATTGCTTTTGAGCTAGAAGAACATGTAAAGCAAGCTTTTGTATTTTCATCAATACCATCTTAACATATTTTTTAGTGTCTGACATACCATTAGACTTGTAGTGTATCAATCACTTTGCATGAAGATTGCTCTTTAGATAGGCTGGTGAGAGGCCTCGAGCACAGCCCTACGAGGAGAGGCTGAGGGAGCTGGGATTGTTTAGGCTGGAGAAGAGGAGGCTCAGGGCAGACCTTATTGCTGTCTACAACTACCTGAGGGGTGGTTGTGGCCAGGGGGAGGTTGCTCTCTTCTCTCAGGTGGCCAGCGCCAGAAGGAGAGGGCACAGCCTCAGGCTGCGCCAGAGGAAGTTTAGGCTCGAGGTGAGGAGAAAGTTGTTCACTGAGAGAGTCATTGGACACTGGAATGGGCTGCCCAGGGAGGTGGTGGAGTCGCCGTCCCTGGAGCTGTTCAAGGCAGGATTGGACGTGGCACTTGGTGCCATGGTCTAGCCTTGAGCTCTGTGGTAAAGGGTTGGACTTGATGATTTGTGAGGTCTCTTCCAACCCTGATGATACTGTGATAGTGTGATACTGTGATATGAGGACCACTGTTGCTCCTGCAGTTATTCTGCTTCCTCTGTTTATAGTTGTGGTAGGGTTAAAATCGCTCCCCAGAATAAATACACCAGATTAGCTGAGAAGGTTTGGAAGCAAGATAAAGCTGTGTATTTACAACAAGCTGAAAATCTAAAAGCATATGATACAATGCATACGTACAAAATGCATTTACAATTATTTACAGTTCAGAAATAACAGAGTTCCCTCCTTGGACAAACCCCAAAGGGGCTAACAGCCACCTTTTTCTTCCCCAAAAGAGAAAAAACAGGGCCCACTGTTATCTACTCAGCCAAGGTTAGTGTAACCATGCAGGATCAGCCAGCATGGGGAAAAGAAGGAGGCAGGAAGCAACAGAGCAAAGAACAGTTTGTGCAACAGATTATATACTAGTCCAGCAAATGACTAGAATCATACAGACTTATCTATTCCTTTGCTTCTGTAGCCAATCCTCTATTTTATTTACTTTCTATTAAAAAAATGTCCAGAAAGTTCCTATTTCTTGTTTATCATTTAGGATTCAGCTAGAGTGTTAGCTCTAAACTACTACAATAGGCTGTTCACTTAATTCTTTTCCTGTTTATTAAGGTTCCCTTTTCATATTTATCAAAATCTGCATCTGAATAATAAGATTAAAATTGAAGATCTCAGGAGAACATTAAAATATTTATACTGGACAAGAGATCATAATAGAGTCACACAGTGGATTTTTTTTTTCTCTTAATAGAGAACACAGCAATGTAGATTTCAGGAAGCATGAAAAAGCAATTTTTAAGCAACTGTCTCAAGGTTTCTGAGCTGCTTTTGTGTTCAGCTGAAATTTTTATTAATCTCTTTCCTTAAATTAAGTGAACTGAGGCTTTCAGGAACTCTTTCACAAAATGTTCACTCCTCTGCAGTATTTCCAAAAGAAGGGACTAATACAATGCACGTGTGACAGATCTGAAGAGGAGACAATAGGAGTACTTAATTCTGATTTCCTGAAAGGAAAACTTAAATACAGCTTCCATACCAACTGCAAATGCAGTTACTATAAGAGGTGTTTTAAACACTGTGATGTCTTTCTCCTCACATCTGCACTGATACTGCAATTACAAATCCTGAATAGAAAAACTCTATTTTCCTATTATAAGGTCAAGTTACATCAAGTTCTTGCTAGTAAAAAAAGATCTTTAGCATCCTGTTGGAATGTTAATATATCTAAAACCTCTGGGACTCAACATAGCAGTGTGCCCAGGTGGCCAAGAGTGCCAATGGCATCCTGGCCTGGATCAGGAACAGTGTGGCCAGTAGGACAAGAGAGGTTACTCTGCCCCTATACTCAACACTGCTCAGGCCGCACCTTGAGTGCTGTGTCCAGTTCTGGGCTCCTCAGCTCAAGAGAGATGTTGAGGTGCTGGAACGTGTCCAGAGAAGGGCGACGAAGCTGGTGAGGGGCCTGGAACACAAACCCTATGAGGAGAGGCTGAGGGAGCTGGGGNGTTGATTCTGTGATTCTGTGATTGTGATCTTTATGATAACTTACTGCAGATAAAACTCCTGGGCAGCTCCAGCAGTACTTTAAAACACAAGATATTACTAAATAGAATATGATTTTTCAAGCTAAAGTTACTGTATGAAAAGATCCAATCTAATGGCACTGAATCTGGAAACCTGTGCTCTAAAATTCCAACACACACAGAGTGTTCAAATACAATATCAGGTCTTCCCCACAAAGCTATGGTAAGCATGAACTCCTTGCATCCTAGCATGGTTCAAGAGCACAGTACCAATTTTATAGTTGCAAATAAGGAACCAAATAAAAGAACCTGCTGAAGTCTCAACCTTTTTTTCCATCCTACTCCACTTTATATTTATTCATCATCTGCTCTGAACTGCGAACACAAGTATCAGCTTTGCAAACTGAATTCCAATAAAGATATGGGATTCACATAATTTTAACCAAATAAAATATGTGCATAATTTCTGCAGTGAAAGACAAAATTCCCCTTCCAACAATGTAGAGTTTGAGCCTGGTAAGAGACTAAACTAGAAGCAGTAGCAGATGTTGGTAATCCTGAAATCATTAATGCTGACTGTTAATAACCTCAGATGGTATTATCACTTTTAAAACAATAAACAACTAACCATGCAAAACTGAATAATTCCTGTACTTTCACTGGAATATTTTGAAGAAATTAATCTTTCTAATATCACAAATACACAGCTTTAGTCTTATCACACAGTATCACAGTATCACCAAGGTTGGAAGAGACCTCATAGATCATCAAATCCAACCCTTTACCACAGAGCTCAAGGCTAGACCATGGCACCAAGTGCCAAGTCCAGTCCTGCCTTGAACAGCTCCAGGGACAGCGACTCCACCACCTCCCTGGGCAGCCCATTCCAGTAGCCAATGACTCTCTCAGTGAAGAACTTTCTCCTCACCTCAAGCCTAAATTTCCCCTGGTGTAACTTGAGGCTGTGTCCTCTTGTTCTGGTGCTGGCTGCCTGAGAGAAGAGAGCAACCTCCTCCTGGCNTTGGCTCTCTTGGCCACCTGGGCACACTGCTGGCTCATGTTCAGGCGGGTATCAATCAGCACCCCCAGATCCCTCTCTGTCTGGCTGCTCTCCAGCCACTCCCCCCCCAGCCTATACCTCTGCATGGGGTTGTTGTGGCCAAAGTGCAGCCCCCAGCACTTGGACTTGTTGAACACCATCCCATTGGACTCTGCCCATCTGTCCAGGCGGTCGAGGTCCCGCTGCAGAGCCCTTCTGCCCTCCAGCCCAGCAACATCTGCCCCCAGCTTGGTGTCTTATAATGCCAACAAAGGGAAGCTGACGCTTTGCTGATGACCCATGATGTTCTAGTTTTGTGCATTTGGGGAAACTAATCATTAGATTTTTCTGAAATAAACTTCATTTGTGAGTAACCTTAAATGTGCTTCCCTTTGCAAAACTGCTCCGTTGAAGTCTGCTGTTTCTCGTAGCCTATCTCATTAAGAGCCTTATCAACTTAATGGATGCTGGAATAAGTTCTTTAGGGTTGTTTCTGATTGACTTCTACTCCAGCTAGTACTGTACTCCCACACAGAATGATAGTAGTGAACCAACATAGTGGAGTAAAATCTTGGTAGTAAATGATATGTTGGGATTTTTACCATAAAAAATTAATATGTGGTTTAAAATGTTTTTCTGAAGTATATGTTTTCAGATACATCTTATCAAAATCATGTATCCTATTCCCCTTCCTATGTATTCAAATAACACTGAGCCCCAGAACATGGAATTTTTCCTGTTTCATAAGTATCATGTTTAAGGGCCAGTACCTTACAGCCACATAAGGCTGTAACTGTGAGCTTTATGCCATTGAAAAGGGGCCTCAGCTTTTCATAATGGAAGGTCAGGCAACATCAAGCTATAAGCAGTGACATTATTATGTATGGAAAGGCTGTTTTACAGAAGGTAATTTTTAGAGGCGTCAAAAATGTATTAGCTATCATTTTCTTCACCCCTGTATCACATGCTCTGGAGGGCATGGTAAAGAAGCCAACTTGACTCAGAGTAACAGGCCATGAAAAATAGTAATAACAACAAAAATAAAATCAAAACAAGAAAAAACAAAATCAAAACAAAAAAAAATACATTACTTGCAAAATTTGCTTGTTTGTTTTCCCCCTCCCAAAAAATGTACAGCATAAACAACATATATAATAGTATAGTGTGGTCTGTAGGATTTATGATGTATGATAATGGAACAATAACAACAACTCTCAACTGATAAAAATAGATGTAACTGCTGTAGCTAAGCTATATTTATGTTCTAGGTTGAGACTTATGTCTTTAGGGACTATGGAGTACAGATCTCCAAGAGATCCAGAGCAGCCAGGAGTAGAAAGGAAATTGTAATCCTGAAGTGTCTGACTCCCACAATTGTTCTGTCTTACTTTATTTAGGCTCACAAGAAAGACAGTTCTTTCTTTTCTCCTCCCTCCCTCTCCTGCTGGGGAGATACACCCTCCTATCTGGTACCAGTGGGGGAGTATCACAAGCTAGTGAGTCACTGTCCCTGGAGGTGGTCAAGAAAAGACTGGATGAGGCACTCAGAGCTATGGTCTAGTGTGATGGTTTGGGTGTTCCCTGCCCCCCCACACTTTAGAAATCACCCAGACTAGACTCAGTCAGCTCTGGAAATATGAATGAAGCTTATATTTACAGCTGGCACAATGTACAAGCAGATATTTACAGTACATACAGATATAGACNTCCCCAGCAGGCAAAGCTCCCCAGCGAAGAGAAGAAGCAAGTGCCCTAATCTTTGTTTTGCCTTTCTTCTTTACACATCCCAGCAAGACTGTGAGGGAAGTAGACCTCACCACTGTTTTCATTTTACAGCCTCTCATCTAGTTCTTCTCACCAAAACATGCTAGCTAGGCTCAAACTAGCACATCTAGTTGACTGGCTACGGCTGGGTGACAGGTTGAACTGGATGATCTTGGAGGTCTCTTCCAACCTGGTTGATTCTATTGTATTCTAGTTCAGCCTGATTAAAAGCAGGGGTCAGTTTGGACCTGGCCAGCCCAAGGTAATGCAACAATGCAGGGGTGAGAAAGAGCACTGGGACTTATGGGAACTTATGGTGGGAGAAGAAAAGGGGTTCTGGGGTTTTGGTTTTGGTCTGCTCAGAGGGAGAATGTCTGGGCTTGATGGGATTCTTTGTGTATTTCATGTGCCTCTGCACTGCTTTGCACTGTAGTTTGTAGTTATTAATGGCACCTTCTGTTTGATCTTTATGTATATTCTGTATTTCTTTCCATCCCTGTGCAGGGGAAAAATTTCTTTAATTACTTTGAAAGTAATTTTAGAGCTCTGCTTTCCCCCACTGCCCATTTGAATGGAGACAATTTACCAGCTCAGGATTTTTTCTCTTTTCTGTCTATTCCAGATATTCAAACTATTGAAACTAGCCCCCTAATATATGTAGGTTAAGTCACATTAGTTATTTATACACATTGATGATGATGATGATGATGGTGATGATGGTGATTATTATTATTATTATTATTATTATTATTATTGCTATTCAAATTCTACCTCCTTCAGTTAACCAGAAAGACACAAGGAGTTGGCAAGCTGACTAAATACCCATAAATCCACAGTGGTACTTCTGCTGGACTCAGGTATTAGCTCTAAACTCATAAATATTGCATGCTATTTTATATTCAAGCCTTTATGTATGCATCCCCAAATCACATTTGTCATGCATAATTAGTTTTACTTTTCTTTTGGACACTGTTCCTGTGTTTCAGAAATTTGAAATAATATATTTTCAAAGTACAGATTATACTGTTTTCTAACTGAAGCTAAAAGGAGATTTAAGACTTGCTTACACATATCCTACACTGCAATATTGGGAATGTCACCTGATGCAGACTCTTGAGCTGATCTTAGTCCAAGCCGATGAGCTGTCATATTTATTGAAGAGCGTATGGAGGCTTGAAATTGGAGTGACTCCTTCTTTGACATGTTTCTAGAATGAATCTGACACATCTACATAGCACAGTGTCAGTATCCAACAGTGTTTCATGCCACATATGAAACATCTACAACCTGGCTTTCTATGATCAAAAAGCTGCTTCTTGTGATTTCACTTGCAGTTAGCAAGTGAACTCCTTTTATCGAGATGGAGAAGAGAGGTCAGGGAGATGACAACCTACTAACATCTATCCCTTTCCATTTTCCATAATGGAAGACAAGTTTAGTCATTCAAAGTAAATTAGAAGAACTCTGTTCTCGTAATGGAACATGCAATTTATTGCAGCTTTTTTCATTTAAGGCACTTGCAGCAGAAGTATGCCAGGATAACATTTGACTGCATTAACTACAAGAAAAAAATTCCTACCGTTCTCAGTCAAATTCTCTACAAATAGACTAGTCTCTGCAGTAAACAAGGTAGAGGTCTTACAGGCAAAACCTCTTGAATTCTACCAGTCTGATTATTTCAGCTGGCTTCAATGAATTGAGGGAAGCACTTGAAAAATGTGTGATCTCATATCAAAAGAGTATAATGAGAGGTGGATTTAAGATTGCTTAAGCACCTTAACAAATACATTTGATAATTTAAGTGCTTGACTTTGCAACTCTGATATTTGGGTAGTTTAATGATATAAAAGCTGTAAAAACAACACTGTAAGATTAGGATTTTCAAATTCATAATTACCATTTTCTAGCACAATCAAACTGACAATAAGGTCTGTTTTCCACTACAGAAAACTACAGACTGCTTAGAGGAGCCATCATAAGAGGTAGAAACTGCAGCTCTTCAATGCAGAGAGATAACGGAATAACTGTAGATGCTGCCACACCGAGACATAGAATAGAATAGAATCATGGAATCAACCAGGTTGGAAGAGACCTCCAGTCCAACCTAGCACCCAGCCCTGGCCAATCAACTAGACCATGGCACTAAGTGCCTCATCCAGGCTTTTCTTGAACACCTCCAGGGATGGCGACACCACCACCTCCCTGCTTGTCCTTCATCACTATTAAAAATGTATGCATATATAAACAGTTTCCACCCTGAAAGCAAGGCTAATGTACTCTGTCCAGATCAAGCTTTTCTTGAGATTAAAGTGTTTAAATTACATCACATTTTTACTGTAAAATGTGCTTACATTCCTGGGGGAAAAAATCTATATAATCATTACAAATATTGTTAACAGGCTTGTTTACATTTCCTTTTACAAGCATATTATAATCAAATATTACTTATTTGTAGTAAGTAATATTCAAATGTAATAAGTAATAACCAAATATTACTTATACTTGATCCAAAATATTTGGAAGCATATTTGTGTTTGTGTCCATCATCTTTTCCAGTGAAAAATTCTTACTAAGGAGGCTGACAAGAACATTATTCAAATTTCTTCCCATTTTACACGCTGCATGATTGTTAAATGTTTGGGGTTGTTTTTTTTTTGCAGCACATTCAAAGAAGAAGAAAATCCACTAATGTCTTCACTATAATTCCACAAAGAGTGACCATCTGTTTGCTGTCATTATTCTTAATCATGTCTATATAATGTTGGTGCTGAATAAAATGTACCACCAAGCCTCAAGCCAGCTGGCCTGACATGTTATTTAGAAATTCTCCTTCCTGCATTCTCTATTTTCCTCAGGCTTCTTGAAGAATCATGGCTAGAACACTTTGGGACTGACTGTTGTGGAGGCAGGGAATTACTCAAGTTGTGCCAGGGGAAGTATAGGCTGGATGTTAGGGGGAAGTTCTTCTGAGGGAGAGTGATTGGCATTGGAATGGGCTGCCCAGGGAGGTGGTGGAGTCACCGTCCCTGGGGGTGTTCAGGAAAAGACTGGATAAGGCATTTAGTGCCATGGTCTAGATGACTGGCTAGGGCTGGGTACAAGGTTGCACTGGATTGGGCTGGGTGATAGGTTGGGCTGGATGATCTTGGAGGTCTCTTCCAACCTGGTTGATTCTATGATTCTATGATCTCTTTTACTTATTCTTTTACTGTGTTCTATAAAATGCTTCCACAAAACTAGAAATAAATCTGAACCCGAATGTCCTGGAGGTCCCATGTACCCCAGAAATTTCCTCTCCCTCAGCGGTTTGAATGGGAGAGGAAAAAGGCGTGAAAAGACCTGTTTCCCCCTACCCCTGCCCTGCAGGCGTGAAGGAGGGGGGCAGGGGGACCCTTCCGGCATGAGGGGTGCCCCGTGCCGGGCCTGCGCTGCACTCGGCTGAGGATTGGCTGTGTGCTTTTCGCACCTAGGAAGTGGTAACTCAGCTTTGTCCAGGAAAGGGTATAAATATTGAGGGGTTCCCGCCTTGGGGTGTTCCCGCCTTGGGGTGCTCCTGCCGTGGAGTTCGTCCCCGCTTTGGATTGTGTTCCCGCCTTGGTGTGCCTGCTTGGAGGAGTTCTCCCCCCGTCTGGATATCTTCTACACACGGAGCCTTTTCTCGCTCCGAAGACAAACTCTGAAGGACTTCACCTTAAGCGTCCTATTGTGCTGCTTATCGCTTCCTAACGACCCTGAAGCTTTCTGACCACGGGACAGCCCTTTGAATCGTCCTTCTTTCCACGCCAGCTGTCGTGAGTAGCTTACGGCTCAGCCTTATTTGATAGTGGGGAACGCTATATTTAATAGCTCAAGCCTTTTCCAACTCCTGACTTCAAATCAGTCAAGTTTACCTGTGGCATCCTATTGTGTAGATATTCTCAACCAACTAAGAACGAGCCTGCTAATTAAATCTGAATTATCTTCTGTATGTAGTTTTGGGGGTGGGTTTTCGGGAAAATAAAATAACTCTATTTTTATAACTTCCTGACTTGGCCAAATTAATTCCTGCCTCCGTAACACCAAAACATAGTTAAACTCTACATTATGGTTTCAACACAGCTGTGTAACAGTGGCAGTAAGCTAAACACAGACTCTGGGATATTCTGTCTGACTTCTAGATACTGGCCTAGAAGAGTTCTGTTTCTTCTGGTCCAAATCTCCCAGACTCAGATGTCTCCCCAGATATCCTGGGAAATTTTGAATGGCATTCAAAATTACATTTAGACTTCTGAACAGAACTTAGTGAGTCAAAGTGGTTGGGGTTTATCTTAGACATTGAAAAGACCAAAGACGTGTGTCTCCAGGTAGAGGTAGTCATACACGTGAACTAGCTGTCTAAGCTTCCTTTACACTCAGTGGTAATCTATGGATTGAGTCAATAATCCATACACAAGGTTCAATGATATTTAAGCTTCTCTGTGGGTTGGTTTTTTTTCCCAGAACATTACCATAGATGTTGCATAGAATCATAGAAGCACGGAATAGTCTGGGTTGGAAGGGATATCCAAAGGTCATGCAGTCTAACCCCCTCTTCAGTGAACAGGGACATCCTCAACTAGAGCAGGTTTCCCTGAGCCCCATCAAGCCTCGCCTTGAATATCTGCAGGGATGGAGCCCCAACCACCTCCCTGGGCAACCTGTTCCAGTGTTCCAATACCTCTTGGTAAAGAACTTGTTCCTAACATCTAATCTGGATCTACTCCTCTCTAGTTTGAAGCCATTGCAGCTCATCCTATCACTACAGGCCTCTGTAAACAGTCTCCATCTTTCTTGCAGGCCCTCTTCAGGTATGGAAAGTTGTTATTAGGTCTCCCTGAAGCCTTCTCTTCTCCAGGCCGAACAACCTCAGCTCCCTCAGCCTATCTTCATAATCATATCTGTCAGTCCCATGTGGGTATCTCAGATACTCTAGGACACCTCTGAAACTGGTATTTATCCTGCTTCTGATCAATACAGTCAGAAGAGTCTGAAAGCCATCCAGGTGACAGAATGTGCATTACTAATGTAGGATAAACTTCTGTGTTACAAGATAGTTGCAGACTAAAGTCTTTCACCATAATGCTTCAGTACAGTCAAGCAGAGTATTAATATTAGTATTAGTGGCCAACATAAGCATAGCAGTTTTAGTCCTTTTTATGGCCATGTGCCTTGTCTTGTGGAGATTACATATAATGGGTTTTGGTTCCACTATGCACTTTCCTCCCTCTGCAGAAGATCTCAACATTCTTTACATCTATTCCTTTCACCCTTTGACACAAAGAAGAGAGCCTGGCTTGGACAGTGGAAGCATAAATGTTCCTTTTCACAAAAGAGGATTGTAGTTAGCTATCTTTTAAAGTTGGAAAATTCTATATGTAGTAGACCTACTGAAGTGGAAAAAAACATTTCTATAGTTTCTGTAGAATGAGACAGTTATAAAAAAGTTCCTTTACAAAGTTAGGAGATTTAACAAGAAATTAGGTTCTTTCTCTTCAAGTCTGTAGAATTTAACAGAGAATTACATCCTTGCTATAGAGAGGTTTACAGTTCCTGGAGAAAGGTAATTATTCTCTAACTCATCAGATCTTTCTCTACAAGGCTAACTTCAGATTCATTCAACTGTTATGCCTCTTCTGACACCTTGGAGATACTGCCACTTTCATGAATTTGGCATGGGTCCATCAACAGAATCAGAAACATGAAACTTCCATTCCTAATACAAAAAACCCACAATGCTATACCATCCCATAACTTTCCACTTGATCATCCATAAGTAGCAGTACCATCCTCTTCTGCTGGATTGAGACTGCAATTTTATTTTGTTTTATTCAGAGAAAGGGCTAAAATTACTGGTGGGTGGTGGAAGCAAAAAAAAAAAAAAGAACAAGCTAAAACTCTCATATTTCAGGTTTGGTACTGCCATGACAGTATCTTACTTTATTCAGCCAAGATGCAACTCATTTTACTCCTAACTTAGTCTTACAGAATATATGAGCCATGTCATCTCTCACACAGAAAGTGATTTTTTTTTTAATTATTTTTGTGTTGTGGGTAAAAATCTTATTTAATTCATAAATACATATGGATTGGAAGGTAATTTGGACAGAAAACTTCCCTTTTTATGGTTTGGTAAAATGCTGTACTAGATTTGCATGGCAAAGGTTTTGTGGGAGGGGGGCTACAGGAGTGGGTTTTATGAGGACCTCCTAGAAGCTTCCCCCATGTCAGATAGAGCCAAAGACAGTCAGATCAAAGACAGACCCACCATGAACCAAGGCTGAGTCCATCAGTGACGGTGGTAGCATCTTCAGGATAACTTTAGAAGGAGGAAAAAAACCTTTCAAAACAGCAACTGCAGATAGAGAGCAGAGTGAGAATATGTGAGAGAAACAACTCAGGAAAGGAGGGAGAGGAAGCACTCCAGACATCAGGGCAGGGATTCCTCTGTAGCCAACAGTGAATGCCATGGCAAGACAGGTTGTCACCCTGCATAAGGACATGTACCTGCTGCAAGTCTCCATGGAGCCTCATAGTGGAGCAGATACACATCTGCAGCCCAAGGAAGACCCTATGCCGGAGCAGGTAGATGTGAACAGGATGCTGTGACCCTGTGAGAAGCTTGTGATGGAGCAGACTCTAGGGAGAACTCACTGCTACTGGGTTTGGAAGAAGTTGTCCTTCAATACTGACCTTCTTCAGTTCCCCTTCCCTCCAGGGCTTTATCCCATGACTCTCTACCAAGTAGATCCCTGAATAGGATGAAGTCTGCTTCCTCAAAGTCCAGAACAGTGCTCTTGCTTTACACTCTTTTTGATGCCTTGAGGATCTTAAGCTCTGTCATTCATGGCCACTGCAGCCAAAGCTGCACTTCCTTGTTGATAAGAACAGAATCTAGCACAGTACCTTTTCTTGTGGGTTCCTTTAATGTCTGGAGAAGGAAACTGTCATCAATACATTCCAGGAACTTTTTTGTTTGCTGATGCCCTGCTGTGTTGCTCTCCCAGCAGATATCCAAGTGGCTGAAATCTCCCATGCGGACCAGGGCTTGTAAATGTAGAGCTGTTTCAGTTTGTTCCTGGAGGGCCTCACCCACTCAGTCTGCTTGGTTCCATGGCCTAGAGGAGACTCCCCACTGTAATGTCACTTTACCTTTCCTTCTCTCTAATACTTACTCATAATGTCTTCTTCTACCCCAGGTGGAGCTCCATGAACTCCAGTTGGTCTTTAATGTAGAGGGCAGCACCGCCTCCATTTCTCCCATGCCTGTCTTTCCTAAAGAGCTTATACCCACCTAAATCCACATTCCAGTCATGGGAGGCATCACACCATGTCTCAGTAATGCAAATGGCATCATAGCCCTGCAGGTACGTGCACATCTGTAGCTCTTCTCGCTTGTTTGCCATGCCCCATGCATTACTGTAGAGGCATTTCAGTTGGGGCTCCATTGAAGCTGATTTACTGACAGGGATACCCTTATCCTGTTCTTCAGGTTCATTCTTCCCAGCCTGCTGTCTACCTTCAGGCCCAGGGTGCCTATTAGTGCCATTATCTTTGATGTGGGATTGATTGAACACCCTTTCCCTCAGCAACTCTAGTTTAAACCCCTCCTCACTAGACTGGGAAGCATTTATTCAAAGATGTTCTCCCCCTGTGCAATTATATCATGTAACATTAAGTGTTTCTTCCCGAGGAATCCACTCCTGAGCTAATGACCTTAGGGGTTGGGTTTTTTTTTAATTCAGAAGGGCTAAGTGTACATGTTAAAGTTTACATCAGAGTCATTTGAACTGACTAGAATGAGTCTGCCTGTCCTTTTTACACCAATGCCTCTTTACTGATTGTAAAGACACTCTGGCAACTGGATGCTGATGCCATAGAGGTCAGCCTCTAGGCAGGTGAGTGACACTCTCTACGTCTGATTAGAGCAAAAAGAAGTAAAATAGGCATATTTGTAAACTCATGACCTTAAAAATATGTTCTGAGGAATCCAGAAAAGGTGATTATTTGCATCATAAAGTATTGCTTTGAAGAAGGTGCTGTAAGCTGGTGCTTACCTGCTCCAGTGAACTCTATACTGTTAACCACATTTTTTTCTGGCAGTGCTCTGTCAATGCTTGGGAGATTGCACTCTTAATGAATTAATAGATGGACATGCTCTGCAGTTTCTTGAGCAAATATCTCAGACTCTGCCATATCAAATTCAATTTGGACAGCAATTAGTAATAGCTATCTGTAAAGTTAGTCCTGATTCTACTAATACTCACTCATTTCTGCTAGAGGTATCTCATTTAGTCACAAATTCATCTTCAATAATTTCAATAGATTTGTTGTTACATCTGTATGTAAAAATTTCTGTGAATCAAAGAATGCTTTAGGTGAGAAGGAACCTTTAAAGGTTGTCTTGTCCAACACTCTTGCAGTGAACAGGGACATCTTTAACTGGATTGGATTGGTCAGAGCCCCATCCGTTCACAGAATCATAGAATCAATCAGGGTTGGAAGGGATCACAAGGACCATCTAGTTTCAAGCCCTCTGCCATGGGCAGGGACATCCTACCCTAGACCAGGTTGGCCAAAGCCTCATCTAACATGGCCTTAAACACCTTAAGGGATGGGGTCTCAACCACCTCCCTGGGCAACCCATTCCAGTCTCTCACTACTCTCATGGTGAAGAACGTCCTCCTTGCATCCAGTCTGAATCTCCCCACCTCCAGCTTTGCTCCATTCCTCCTAGTTTCCTGCAAAGGGGCTTCTGCCACTTCTCTAGGCAACTTTTTTCCAGTGCTGAGCTCGCAATACATTTAGTTCTAGATTCTCCTCTTCTTTCAGGGAATATGTGAAATGCACATCCTTCCAGAACTGGGCTCCTGGGATTTTTTTTTAGCTTTCAGATTGCTCATTTAAGGTGAATACAAGGTAACTATAGAAATGTCCTTGAGGAGAAGCATTGCACAAACACTTCTAAACAAAAAAAAAAACCTCAGTTAAACTGTTGTTAAAGCCATTATTGAGTCACTGAGCAACAGAAAACACCTGCTTTCACCTAAACTTCTGCCAAGTTCCTTTTCTCAGGTACTACTTGAAAACTAAAGGCTGAGTACACTAATTCTTCTCAATAAAATATCCCAGCTAGGCTCAAACTAGCACATATTTGCTCTCTTCTCTCAGGCAGCCAGCACCAGAACAAGAGAACACAGCCTCAAGCTACGCCAGGGGAAATTTAGGCTTGAGGTGAGGAGAAAGTTCTTCACTGAGAGAGTCATTGGCCACTGGAATGGGCTGCCCAGGGAGGTGGTGGAGTCGCCGTCCCTGGAGCTGTTGAAGGCAGGATTGGACGTGGCACTTGGTGCCATGGTCTGGCCTTGAGCTCTGTGGTGATGGGTTGGACTTGATGATCTGTGAGGTCTCTTCCAACCTTGGTGATACTGTGTGATACTGTGATATTTCCAGGATATTTTATGGATTTTTTAAAATGTAGATTTAAAACTTACTAAATTGCATCATTTCTGTCAGTACTTTTCAAGTTTCTTGTACTTAAAAATGTACACATTGCAAAAAAATTCGCACCTATTGAGTAAAACTAAGCACTACTAACACCATAACCATACAGAAACGATGCTAGGGAATTAAAATAAATAAAAAATTAATGTGAGAAATCATAAAAAATATCAATAAAGCTTCATTTCAAATGCAGCAGTGCAGCATTTTCCAGAAATATCTAAGAAGAAAACCAAGTGAAGCAAGATACATAAACTTTATAAAAAACTAACAACAGAAAGACTGAGTTCATCTTTTCCTTAACATATGTGTGTGCTGGTTTTGGCTGGGATGAGAGTTTTATTTTCTTCACAGTAGCTTTCATGAGGCTGTGTTTTAGAGTTGTGCTGAAAACTGTTGGTAATAGGGGGATGTTTTCATATTGCTGAGCAGTGCTCAGCCAGGGTCAAGGCCTTTTCAGCTTCTCGTATGTGCTAGTTTGAGCCTAGCTGGGATGTTTTGGTGAGAAGAATTAGATTAGAAGCTGTGAAAAGGAAACCATGGTGATGTCTACTTCACTCATAGGTTTGCTGAGATGTATAAAAACAAGAACATAGGTAAGGCAGTTGTTTGCTCTCTGTCTTGGGGGCTGCATTTCTCTAACCTGACTGACTAATCCTTCTGGTTCCTACCCACCCTGGCTGACCATCCAAACTCACCTTGAGTATAAGGCAAAGTCTGGGATAAGGTAGAGGGGTGGGGAAAATGTGGAAGGGTGGTTGAGAGTCCCTCCTGGGGACTGTTTTCTGGGAGGGCTGTTGTCTTTCTGCATTACTCTTTTAACTTGTGTATTTCTGTCTACAGCTGTATAGATTGTAAATACCTGCTTGTATATTGTGCTAAGCTGTAAATATAAAGCTTCATTCAATTTTCCAGAGTGGCTGAGTCTAGTTTGGGTGATTTTCTTAAGTGTAGGAGGGCAGGTAACACCCAAACCATCACATCTTATCACCCCACCAGTGAGTAGGCTGAGAGTACACAAGTTGAGTGAGGTCACAGGCAGGACAGCTGAGATATTACATACGATAGGACACCATGCTCAACATATAAATCTGGGGCAGAAGAAGGAATGGGAGGACCTTCAGCATGATGGTGTTTGTCTTTCCAAGTAATTGGGAGCCCTGATTTCCTGGAGAAACCTAGTGGCTTTCTATGATATAGTTCTACAAGGGTGTAATTATATCAGTGGACAAGGGAAGACCAGCAGGTGTCATCTGTTGTAAAGCCTTTGACATATCCCCCACAACATCTTTCTCTCTAAGCTGAAGAGATACGGATTTGATGGGTGGACTATCCAGTGGATAAGGAATTGGTTGGATGATTGCATAAAGGGTGGTGGTCAACTGCTCAATGTCTAGATGGAGACAGGTAACAAGTAGTGCCCCTCAAGGGTCTATACTGCTACCACTGCTGTTCCATGTCTTCATTAATGATATAGCCAGCAAGACTGAGTGCACTCTCAGCAAGTTTGCAAATGATACCAAGATAAGCGGTGCAGCTGCTAAGGCTGAAGGACAGGATGCCATCCAGAAGAACCTGGACAGGCCAGAGAGGTGGACTGAGGACAATGAGAGTCAATAAGGTAAAGTTTAAGGTCCCGAACCTTATCATATTAAGACAGAATGGAGGATAATGAAACTGAGAGGGACCCTGAAAAAAAAGGACTTTGGCGTACTGATGGTTGAGAACCTGAACATGAGCCAACAATCTGCACTTGCAGCCCAGAAGGCCAATTACATTCTGGGTTGCACAAAAAGAAACATGGCCAACAGGTTGACAGAAATTATTCTACCACTTTACTCTGCTCTGGCAAGACGTCACCTCAACAACACAAGAGAGACATGGACCTGATGGAGGGGCTCCAGAGAAGAGCCACAACGATGATCTGAGGGCCAGAGCACCTCTCTTATGAAGACAGGTTGAAAGAGTTTGGGCTGTTCAACCTGGAGAAAAAAAAGGTTCCTGGGAGCAATATCTGATTATCTGAAGGGGATCTACGAGAAGGCTGGGGAAGAACTGTTTAGAAGGGTGTGTAGGGATAAGACGAGAGGCAAGGGTTTTAAACTAGAGCAGAGTAGATTTAGGTTGGACATAAGGAAAAAGTTCTTTACAATGAGAGTGGTAAAATACTGGAACAGGTTGCCCAGGGATGTGTTTGAGGCCTTGTCCCAGCAGAAATTCAAGATCAGACTCAGCATGTCCCTGGGCAGCTTGATCTAGTTGGAGGTGTCCCTGCTACTGCAGGGGGATTGCACAAGATGACCTTCGATAGTCCCTTCCAACCCAGTGCAATCTGTGAGATGGCTGAGCGCCTGCCTGTAGATGGGAAGGGGTGAACAAACTCCCCATTTTGCTTTGCTTGCATGCTTGGCTTTTGCTTTACCTTTTAAACTGTCTTTATCTCACCCCAAGAGTTTTCTTGTTTTCACTCTTTTGATTCTCTCTGTCATCCCTCCAGGGAGGATGAGTAAGCAAGCAGCTCTGTTGGGCTAGGTGGGTAGCTGGGGTTAAACCACAATATATGACAACAAAACACTAGAAAAAAACAGTGCTTTTGGCTTAGCTGATAGAAAATTCGTTATTGTCAGAAGGAAAGAAAATAAAGAAGTGCAAGGTAGAAAAAAAGTCACCTGAACTTGCCAGCTGCAGTCCAAAATTATCATAAGAAAAATAGAATATAGGAGAGTAATCATTATGACTGTCACCTAACATGTCTATATATGAGGTTTTTCTCCATGTAACAAGCTTCTCTAATAGTATGTGTGTGTATGTCTTTGTGTACCCTTCTGTGGGGGGTGGGGGAAAGAGAGAGAGTGAGAGGAAAAAGAAAACAGAAGGAAAGTAGGGGTTTTGTTGCTTGGGGTTTTCTTTAATTCCTGGAAGATGGAACATGTCAAGAAAACCAGAAACCAGCTTTCCCACTAACCAAGTGCTAAAGATTCATTTTGCTGAGACGGGTATGAAAAGAATAATGTTAGTGCTCATGCAGGAAACATTTCCTATCTAAAATAATGTTAGTGTTCATGCAGGAAACATTTCCTATCTAAAATATTTGCTTCAGAGAAACTCACATTGGTATAAATTGCAAACAAGCTGTAGGAAGCCAAAGTTTTCATAAAGTGGGAAGCCAAAGTTTTCGTAAAGTGGGAAGCCAAAGTTTTCATAAAGACTGAATTTTGCCTTTAGGTTCACGTATGGGCAAAGCTAAATTTAGTAAAAATGAATTTTTTTTTTTCCCATTTAATAGTCCTGAGGAATTATTTTTAAACCAGCCTTAAAACAAATGTACAATTTGTGTCAGAATTTCAATAGTGTGTTGTCTTGGTTTGTTTTTTTCCTGGATATTGCACTTTGAGTGCATCCTGATACTCCACACAAAATAGCAAAATCTCAGTGTGAATACTTATCATGGACACATTTCCCTAGTTCAGTATAGAACCTTTTTCTGTTGTGATGATATCTTCTGTAGTATCAGTCATAGCTTATAGACTCATCAAATCCATCCTAAAATAAAAAACATTTCAGTGTCATTTTCCTTTTCACATCCTCTGGATGAATTTTTTGTTTGATGGAACCTGTTTAATTACAGCAATACTCTATGTTTTTTAAAGGTATATTCTTCTCCAGTATTAAAACACTCTTCTGGTGTACTCAAAAGTAGCCTCACTGAATGTCCCCAAAGGAGGGATTCCAGAACTACAAATAGCTGAAAAGAAAAAAAACAAAGATTCATAATATGCAGGTTAGAATATTAATTCAAGGCTGAGCAAAAAAAAAATATGTAACAAGTATTGCTTGCCACAGAAATAAATTCAAAGGAAACTGAATGAAAGAGTCCTCAGAGTCAGTAGAAAATTGCTCTGTATCTTCTGATTTTAACAGAATTGTTCACTTGGTTGTGGAAAAAAAAGCAAAAAGACCCAAACAACTACAACCCAAAACACAACTATTTCATTGTCCTAAACTTGGAAGACATTAAGTTTTAAACTGCATCCTACATCTAAAGCAAATTACAAATTATCTTAGAAATGTACACATCTCTCATTCCTTATTTGTACTTCCAAATCTGTTTGCTTTTAATTTCTTGTAATGTGCTGCTGTTGTGTTATTTTGATGGTGTCTTAGTTGCTCTATGCTTTGTAACCTGAATAATAACTGTGGACATATGTAATATTTAATGAATAAATTAAAGCTGAGTTGATTTATCTGCTCTACCTTTGTTTTCAAGCAACTACTCTGCAGACTAAGATAGGAGGTGTGAAGACTGAGACAACAGGAGGTTGGAATCGCTATCCAACCATAGTGATTTATGGTTAGTAGATGTTGTGCTGAGGGATTTGGTTTAGTCAAGGACTTGTCAGTGTGAAACTAATGATTGGACTCAATGATCTTGAAGGTCTTTTCCAATCTAAGAAATTCTGTGATTCTGTAGTTCTGTGTGGATTGTTTGCAGTATGTATTTGAGAAGTAAGCCTTAATTTAGAATACCTTATTTGCATTAAAACCCACCTAAACTTATTGCTACTGGAAAAAAAAAAAAAGTTAATGAAAAAATAACCAAGAGGTAGGCTCTGGAAACTGAAAATAGTAAATCTCCATGAATTATTTATGTAGATGTTGTTGATGCTAATGAAGCCTCTCCTTTATATCTATTTTGTGTAATTATTTCATATTTGCAAAGATTCAAAGGCAATAAAACTGAAAGGAGATGCTCTGGATCAGTTTTATTGAGTACTGTTTGGGAAGTCAGAGGAGTTCAAGGTTATCGTTTTAGCAAATGTTACAACTCACTTGTGAATTAGATTTGGGTATCCATCACAGATGGAATGACTGTATTATGACCTGCAGAAATACTGTAAGGAGAGGTTAACAGGGCAGAAGAACATCCTTGTTTATTCTAGGATTCAGAAAATGAGAGTGATGAGAGAAAACAGGATAGTTGGAAGTCTCTTCCAACCTGGTTGATTCCATGATTCTATATATGCAATTTTCTTTTTAAAGTGGGCTGACACACTTAAGACTCTCTGTCATGCCTATTCCACCTTTAATTAGACATCTTTGTGTTAAAAGCTAAACACTGAAGCAAAGCAAATTGCATATATTTTTTTATATATATAAATATAACATCTAGGAGAATGCAATAAATTCATTAAATGGAACAGCAGGTCATTACTGCATCTTCTGCTTTTGTCTAAAATGCTGTGAAGAGAATGGAAGACATGTGAAGCAACAAGCTAATTTCTAGCCACACACTTTCGCTGCAAATTTCAGATTCAGACATAGAATTACNGTTAATAGTCCCTCCCCAGCCTTCCTGTAGGCTCCCTTCAGATACTGGAAAGCCATTATAAGGTCTTCTTGAAGCCTTCTCTTCTCCAGGCTGAAGAGCCCCAACTCTCTCAGCCTGTCCTCATAGCAGAGCTGCTGCAGCCCTCTGATCATCTTTGTGGCTCTCCTCTGGACTCGCTCCAGCACTTCCATGTCCTTCTTGTGTTGGGGGCTCCAGCATGATCTTATTAAGTTTCATCCACACTAGCAATAGTTTTTTTTTAATGGAAGAAAATGGTTCCATTCTTTGTGGCTACTAAAAAACCCTCTAAAAATGCAAAGCATCATTATGACTAAAAAAAAACACCAGTACATTGTATCAATAAAATCTAAAATTATTCTATTTTTTTTAATGTGCATTTAAAATTAACATATAATGATTTTTATTTTTTTAAGGCAATAAAATGTAACTTTTGAAAACTTGGGTGCTAGATAAGCCTAGATACCCAGGTTTGATTGTCAGTAGGAACAAAACCTAAAATAAATGTATTTTAATAGGGGTTACGTGTTTAGACAGGGGGATTTGGTGCAGCTGCTTTTGAAAGTCAAAATCAAGTTTCTGGGGCATTTCCATTCCTCCCTTTTATCTTCTGCTACAGAGATCCAAATACAAAATTATCAGGAGGACTCAGTGCTGTATAGGTCTAAACGCAAATGAGACAAGCAAAGTCTAAAACAATTCTTCCAATTTCAGCTTTCCCTCTGGCTTTATTCTTACTGCTCCAGGAATATTAAAAAGAAATGGGATGTTTTTAATGGATTGTCGGCAGCATTGTTTTCATTAACAAAAGGGAACTCAATCAGCTGCTGTGCCAAACCTCTCTGTCTGTTCTTTGATGGGCATGATAAATGGTGCCAAGTACTGTCAGTCAGATTCTGCCAGATTAAATTAAAATGATAGGTGTTCAAAATCTGTTAGGACTAAGCCTAATGTAATTTGGATCTTATTTCTCCCCGAAAGAAAAAGAATAGGAAAAAAAAAATGCAAGAAAGACAATAAAAGTTTAGAAATAAAATAGATTAACAGAAACATTCTATCGTTAAAAGTTTCCTTCCAAGGCAGTGACAGAGACTGACTGAATCCAAAATATGTCTGCTTACACAGGACTGCCAGCAATAGTAAGAAGGAGATGAAAAATGATAGCTCACAATAGCACCACAGAAGCAAATTTTGAATAAGTGACAGAAAACTAAAATGTATTTAGTTTTATCAGGCTCTTAACCAACTGTGTTAAAAATGTAAGATTCTGCTTTGGATTAAAGCCAATCCTAGTGAGGAGAAAATGCAAAGCCTTTTTTAGGGAAGAGAAGGTTAGCATTTACAGAGTTAAACAACAGTCACAGTTCTATTTGTAAAAGCATGAAATACTCATCTGTCCTGGAGGTCCCGTGTACCCCAGAAATTTCCTCTCCCTCTGTGGTTTGAATGGGAGAGGAAAAAGGCGTGAAAAGACCTGTTTCCCCTCCCCCTGCTGCCCTGCAGGCGTGAAGGGGGGGAACAGGGGGGACCCTTCCGACATGAGGGGTGCCCCGTGCCGGGCCCGTGCTGCACTCGGCTGAGGATTGGCTGTGTGCTTTTTGTGCCTAGGAAGTGGTAACTCGGCTCTTTGTCCAAGAAAGGTATAAATATTGAGGGGTTCCCGCCTTGGGGTGCTCCTGCCGTGGACTTCGTTCCACGCCTTGGAGTTCTTCTCCTCCCCCCGCCTGGATAGCTTCTATACAGGGAGCCTTTTAACGCTCAGAAGACAAGCTCTGAAGGACTTCACCTTAAGCGTCCCATTGTGCAGCTGCATAGCTTCTTAATGACCCTGAAGGTTTCTGAAAAGACCGCGGGACAGACCTTTGAATCGTCCTTCTTTTCAAGCCGGCGCACCCTGTCCTGAGTAGCTTATGGATCAGCCTGATTTTGATAGTGGGGAACGCTATATTTAATAGCTAAAGCCTTTTCCAACTCCTGACTTCAAATTAGTCAAGTTTACCTATGGCATCCTATTGTGGAGATATTCTCAACCAACTAAGAACAAACCTGCTAATTAAATCTAAATTATCTTCTGTATATAGTTTTGGGGGCAGGTTTTCTGGAAAATATATATTTTTTATATATATATATTAAATATTTTATAACTTGCTGACTTGGCCAAATTAATTCCTGCCTCCATAACATCATCTAGTCTTAAAATGGTTTGTATTTAAAAAGGCAAATTCCATTGAATCTTTGAAAGCAGTGAAATTGTTTTGCACATAGCTACAGGTTAAACTGTCTGGGCTCAGTCTAACCTCTCTAAATTCAGAAGCCTGCCTTGCTCCTCCTTTTCAGAGGAGCACATATCCCTACAAATTTCATGGTGAATGATACATTGCCTGAATTTGGAGGTAGTACAACTGAGATTGTGAAAAACACCAAACCACCCTTGTGACAGTAGTGGTGTTTTCAAATACAAATTGCAGCAATAGAAATGCTGGTTTCAGATAATGACTTTACATGACTGCTCTTCTTGGCAATGCAGGAAAAGCTCTGGCTGAGTGGCACACCCTGAAAGTGGTTCTTATACCAAACAAAGCGTTAACACAATGTGCAGGAATACAGTTTGCTTAGAACTGAAGAGTGGCAGCAGCTTTATAATAAGTCTTGAGGAAGCACATGATTTACCACTGCTATATTTATTGTTGGCGGTCTTGTGGGCCAGCACTGGCTAATACTGAAGGCATTTATGAAATATTCTTTACCTTTCCGACTCTATTTTTATGTCAGTAGTCCAGACAATTTACAACTGCTGTTGTGTGTACAATTGTATAGTGAAATGGAGCTTACTGCAAAAGCTCCAGTTCTCAAGTCTCCTCCTACATAGTATGTGTCTTTTTAATTTGCAGCGCTGCTGACAGAGTATGCTTGATTAGGGACTAGTGTTGAAGATAACTCTGTAGGATAAAATGCTTGCTCTCTTAGCTGTGTTGTTACATAAATTCCGTTGTGCATACATGCCAAGAGAGAATTTGAGAGATGTAAAATGTAGCTCGGTGCCAGCAGGAAAACCTCTATTACTTTTGGTAGAGTTGCACTAGGAGAACCCCTCTCAAGACTGACCCACAGCAACCATTAAATTAATACAACATGAGGATGGGGGTGTGTTATATATCCTCCATTACTGATTTTGTGACAAATCACTATTTTGTTTTATGATTGGACTGAGACACTTGTAGTTAAAGAGAGCAGTCCCAAAGCCAGACTGAAATGCAGGATTTCCAACATCTGCTGTAGTGAAGTAAACAAAGACATCTTGAGAACTAGGGGTGGGTGGTGTTAGGGCTAAAAGAGGTATATTTTAACATGGATGTAGTATAGATTATTCTACAGCATGCTCTTTAGAGACAGAAGAAGATCAATTATAGCTAAATTGAGATGTGATAGAAGGAGATTTAGTGATATGAGGAAGCTTAAATTAATCCCTCCTAAGGTAATATCGATAAACGTTACCTGCTAATGTCGTTAGTCTAGTGCTTTCAGCAGTCTGGAGCAAAGGCAAATACTGCATCAAGTGAAAGGAAAGAAACAGTTCATCAGCAGCCAAAACCGGCTCACCACACTCCCAAAAGCTGGAGAAAATCCCATCAATAACAATAATAATATTCTAAATGCTAATTGGCCTCAAAGACTGTATCCTTGCTGTCTCATCTGATTGCCCTTGGACCCGCTGTCTTGCTTTCATTCCAGGTCAAACCAAAGTGGTCCACGTTCTTTCCATTGAGGGCTTACAGGTGACCCAAATCAGCTCAACAAGTGATGATGTATTCTGAGCAAACTGCAGCAAATTGCTCATTGCCAGGCAAGCCTCCCTCACAGAGGATGCCCATCCTCCTCTTAGCACTATGCCTCAGCAGTCCCTCCGCCTATAAAGCTTTGTTCTCTCATCTCACCTCAAAGCTGGAGATTGCCAGTGAGAAAAGAGCCAAATAGCATCAGTGTTTTATTTTTCTAT
Source organism: Tricholaema leucomelas (assembly GCA_013400475.1). NCBI lineage: Eukaryota > Metazoa > Chordata > Aves > Piciformes > Lybiidae > Tricholaema lacrymosa > Tricholaema leucomelas. The sequence continues at coordinate 24,497 of WAAF01013582.1, forward strand.
CCTGTTTCCCTCACAGCCCAACATGGCTGTGGTGGGGAGGAACAGGATGGCTGCAGGTCCCCCTGGGGTGTCTCCAGCCAACTCAGCACATGCAGCAGTTTCTGCCACACCCAGTCCTTCTCCAAGAGTGCCTTCATCATCTGTGCCCTTGCTCTAGGTGTTACTATCTGAGGGCTAAAATCGAAACCCACTACATTTCTGGGTTTTTTTTCCCAGAAGGAAAAGAAACTATGGAAGATTCACAATATGAAGGACCAGTCTGCTTTTCACATATATGATGATGAAACATCTGTTCTAATATTGCTGCGGTTCAAATCCTTATGTGATCTTCAAAGGTGAAACCTAAACTCCCCCTAGCCCTCTAAATTCAATGGAAGTCTTCATCCTTTGATGGTACTCCACATAAAACACTTTGAATATGTGGGACTTTAATTTGATCTGATCCTAAAAGCCATCATACTAGAGCAGACCAAAGGTTTGCGTAGTCCCCCGCAGCGGACGAAGGCTCCATGGCTCTCAGTGGATTTCTCTTCCACTTGAAGTCTCCCCTTGAACCCACTTGCTATCTATATAACCTAGCAGGATGGCACTGAAATCTGCCTGTCCGCAGAATAAAGACATCCTTAATGAGGCAGGATACTTTTTGAGAGAGGAAACAGAGTGAGAATGCAGAAATGATAGGTTGTGGAACATCAAATACTGCCTGAAAAACATCTGAAACCACATTAATGAAAGTTGCTAATACAGCTATGGGGTGGATTGAGGGAAGGGAGGAGAAAGGAGCTGCTGGTCATAAACTTCAGAGAGAGATCTAAAATTAGAAAAAATCCTGTTGTAACAGCAGCTTTCAAAATAATAAATCGAGCTACATTTTGAGGGCTGTTAAATACTAATCTCGAGGGACTATGGGCAGAATCTAACAGACCTGCAATGGCTAAAGCAACATTTTCTCAAAAGAACCAATAAAGCTCTTCTGCTGCTAGCTTACAGCATCGGATGGGGGAGGGGGGGGAAGATCTATTTTAGCAATTAGGAACTGTATTGAAGCTATGAAATATAAAACAAAAGAAATTTGTGAACTCTTTGAAGATTTCTATTAATGCCCTTCTACTTGCAAGAAACAGGTCTCTGGAGATAAAAGGTCAGATTGTGAAGGCTAATATGTCTAGTTACTCAGCAGAATAAAAGGCCAGATTGGACTGTCCTTTTGAAGCTAAGGAAATTCAAAAGTGATTTTTAAAACATGCCAGCAGGAAAACTTTAGGGCTTTTCCAATTCTCTTGTGGTTTTTTTTTTTTTCCTTTTATATTTCAGATTAGAATGAATAACACATATAGCTTGGAGGACAAACTTGCCTTTCCTTTATGATGGAGGCAAATTTTATGTATTCCTATAATTCATAAACACATCATAAAATGTAGACATTATGAATCCACTCTTCTGTTTGTTTAGTAGAGTATTTCCCATTACTACAGCCACATGAAATAGGAATTTAGTTTCTTCATAGAAGTCAAGATATGCTACAAATTTGATAAGTGAATATTGTATGGCTGGGCTCAGTTTTAAGATGTGTTTCATTCTTTACTTGGAGATGCTGAAGCTGCTGACTGCAGTTAACTTAAAGATGAATTCATTACTTTTGAATGTTGCCATATTTTGTTTTGTCCTGGTGTACATTACATTGTTCTTGAACTCAAAAAAAAGCATCAAAACTGTACTGGCTTCCACAGTGGAAGGTTTTGCCTTAGCAGCAAAGCTCAGGTAGACTCCATATTGATGGGCTTCTGAGCTTACATAGAGCGAATCCACCTGTTAGCTATGTTGTCTGACAAAGTCGTTTGATTGAAGCTGTGCTTCCTCATTTTTCTCTTTCCTCCTGCCTCCTGTGTTCTGCATGAAGAAACTCCTGATGATCTTCAGCAGAGTCTGTGATGATGCCCAGTGGTTTGGGATTTTTCAGATTCTGCTCTAAGCTTATCCTGGTCATAGTTCTAGGATCTAGCTCCAGCCTCTGACTCTCGTTGAGCCTTAGCAGTTACATATAACTACTCACACAGAATCATAGAACAGTCTGGGCTGGAAGGGACCTCCAAAGGTCATCTAGTCCAACTCCCGCGCCCCATCCTCCCCCACCCCTGCAGTCAGCAGGGACATCCTCAACTAGATTGGGTTGCCCAGAGCCCCATCAAGCCTTACCTTGCATATCTCCAGGGAAAAGGCCTCAACCACCTCCTTGGGTAACCTGTTCTAGTGTTTCAACACCCTTGAATAAATAACTTGTTTCATTTTCCCAGTTCTTGCTTTTACCTTCTGTAATTTGGTTGATGTAGTTAGAGTCCTTGACATTGAAGACTGAGGCAAAACAAGTTGTTGAATACCTCAGCCCTCTCCTTATCCTGGATGACCAGATTCACCCTAGAGGGAACTTACCTCTTCCCTAGTCTTTCTTTTATCATTGACGTGCCTATAGAAGCTATTCGCATTGTCTTTGATGTCTCTGGATGGATTTAATTCTGTCTGGGCTTTAGCTTTCCCAACCTGATCTCTGTCTACTCAGGCAACTTCTCTGCATTCCTTCTCCATGGCTTCTGGGCTTAGATGAAGTAATCCTTGAATATTAACCAGCTTTCTTGGGCCTCTCTCAGCTCCAGGGCTTTATCACATGGTGATCTCCCCAGCAGATCTCTGGAGAGGTGAATGTTTGCTCTTTAGAAGTCCAGGGTAGTGAGCTTGCTGCTCACTCTCCTCGTTGCAAACCCAAAGCAAACAGCAAACCTCTCTAGAGGTCAGCAAATTGGTGCCTCTGTGTCTCTCACAACAGAGACGCCTGCTACTACTACTGTCCATTGCTTTTTCCTGTTTACACTGATTGCTAGATGAAGAGCAGATTGGGCTGCCTTATTCAGCTCCAGGGTCTCAGCTGATGCAAAATGTTTTCTGCCTTCAGGCTAAAGAGAGGTGAAGCAGTTCTGCAAGGACATCTCAGACTTTGAGGGAGGATTCTTCCTCCTGCTGGTTCTTGCAGTTGAAAGCTGCCACTCCTCTGCATTGTCGAATCCCCTTCTTCCTGTGTGTGCTGATAGGAGAATATTTGACAGTATGGAGGTGGGCTGTGTTTTCTCAGCAGTCTGCAACTGAATCACAAAATCACAGAATATTAGGGGTTTGAAGTGACCTCTAGAGATCACCTAGTCCAAGTCTCTCGCCAAAGCAGAATCCACCTGTGGCAGGCTGCATGGGAACACATCCAGGCAGGTTTTGAAATTCTCCAGAGAAGACTTCACAGCCTCTCTGGACAGCCTTTCCAGTGCCCCATCACCCTCATCATAAAGAAATGTCTCCTTGTGTTGAGGTGGAGCCTCCTGTGTTCTAGATTGTACCCATTGTTCCCTGTCCAATCACTGGACATCACTGAAACAAGACTGGCACCTTCATCTTGGTACCCACTGCTCAGATATTTATAGACATTCATAAGATCCCCTCTCAGCTTTCTCAAGGCTAAACAGGCCCAGTTCTCTCAGTCCTTCTTCACAGGAAACATGTCCAAGTGCCACAATCATGGTTGTAGCTCCCCTTTGGACTCTCACCAGCAGATTCCTATCTCTCTTGAATTGGTGCACCCAAAACTGGGCACAGTATTCCAGATGTGGTCTCAGCAGGAAAGAGCAGGGGGACAGAAAAACCTCCCTAGACCCACTGGATACATTTTTCTTAATGCACCCCAGGATGCCATTGACTCTCTTGGCCACAAGGACACATTGCTGCCCCATGAATGACTTGCTGTTCACTTGTTGTGGTTTGCATTTGCACCCCAACAAATTGGAGAACTTGCTCCTGGAGTAAATTTACCACACTACTCCGAATTTTAGAAATTATATTTACAAAAATGGACTAAGTGTAAAAGAATAAAATATAATTAACATATACAAGGCAAATCTACATGTATTTACGGTCCAACAAACACAATATTCCCTTGTACTATATTTTGATTCTCTCTTTTTCCCTGCTCTGAACACAAAGAGGTCCAGAGGCTGTGCACAAGCAGCCTGCTCTTCATCCCCTTTCCTTGTACCTTTACCAGTAGTCAGAATAACCAGCAAGCAAGGTCAAGAGAAGCAAGCAAGGAGCAGCAAAAAGAAAAGAGTGATAGAACACTCTGTGTTCCTAAACTATATAGAAATTTGCAGAACCAATGAAATTAAATAAATTTATCTCTGTTATTTTTGTTCAACCTCTTAGAGAAATTTGTCCACCTCCTTCTCTGGAAAGATCTAATTCTTATTTATAATTAAGCATAACCTCAGAACCGTAACAGGCTCCAAAGTTATTCTCCATAGGACTGGTTTCCAGCAGGACGTATCATGGAAGGCCAAAATAGGCTTAAACATGTCCTGCCTTGCCCAGACATGTTTTCTGTTCTCCCTCCTGCTGATGGAAGAAGCAAGGGTGGGAAAGAAAAACAAAAGGCCTGATGCCTCTGAATCTCCTTCTCTCCTTCTAACTTGTGTGCTAGTTTGAAGCTAGCTAGAATGTTTTGGTGAGAAGGATTAGATCACAGACTTTGAAAGGGAAACATGATGACGTCTAATTCCCTCATAGGCTTGCTAAGAGGTATAAGAACAAGAATCCAAACACAGACAAGGCACTACTGCTTCTTCTGTTGGGGAGCTCANGATCTCCCCAGCAGATCTCTGGAGAGGTGAATGTTTGCTCTTTAGAAGTCCAGGGTAGTGAGCTTGCTGCTCACTCTCCTCGTTGCAAACCCAAAGCAAACAGCAAACCTCTCTAGAGGTCAGCAAATTGGTGCCTCTGTGTCTCTCACAACAGAGACGCCTGCTACTACTACTGTCCATTGCTTTTTCCTGTTTACACTGATTGCTAGATGAAGAGCAGATTGGGCTGCCTTATTCAGCTCCAGGGTCTCAGCTGATGCAAAATGTTTTCTGCCTTCAGGCTAAAGAGAGGTGAAGCAGTTCTGCAAGGACATCTCAGACTTTGAGGGAGGATTCTTCCTCCTGCTGGTTCTTGCAGTTGAAAGCTGCCACTCCTCTGCATTGTCGAATCCCCTTCTTCCTGTGTGTGCTGATAGGAGAATATTTGACAGTATGGAGGTGGGCTGTGTTTTCTCAGCAGTCTGCAACTGAATCACAAAATCACAGAATATTAGGGGTTTGAAGTGACCTCTAGAGATCACCTAGTCCAAGTCTCTCGCCAAAGCAGAATCCACCTATGGCAGGCTGCATGGGAACACTTCCAGGCAGGTTTTGAAATTCTCCAGAGAAGACTTCACAGCCTCTCTGGACAGCCTTTCCAGTGCCCCATCACCCTCATCATAAAGAAATGTCTCCTTGTGTTGAGGTGGAGCCTCCTGTGTTCTAGATTGTACCCATTGTTCCCTGTCCAATCACTGGACATCACTGAAACAAGACTGGCACCTTCATCTTGGTACCCACTGCTCACATATTTATAGACATTCATAAGATCCCCTCTCAGCTTTCTCAAGGCTAAACAGGCCCAGTTCTCTCAGTCCTTCTTCACAGGAAACATGTCCAAGTGCCACAATCATGGTTGTAGCTCCCCTTTGGACTCTCACCAGCAGATTCCTATCTCTCTTGAATTGGTGCACCCAAAACTGGGCACAGTATTCCAGATGTGGTCTCAGCAGGAAAGAGCAGGGGGACAGAAAAACCTCCCTAGACCCACTGGATACATTTTTCTTAATGCACCCCAGGATGCCATTGACTCTCTTGGCCACAAGGACACATTGCTGCCCCATGAATGACTTGCTGTTCACTTGTTGTGGTTTGCATTTGCACCCCAACAAATTGGAGAACTTGCTCCTGGAGTAAATTTACCACACTACTCCGAATTTTAGAAATTATATTTACAAAAATGGACTAAGTGTAAAAGAATAAAATATAATTAACATATACAAGGCAAATCTACATGTATTTACGGTCCAACAAACACAATATCCCCTTGTATAATATTTTGATTCTCTCTTTTTCCCTGCTCTGAACACAAAGAGGTCCAGAGGCTGTGCACAAGCAGCCTGCTCTTCATCCCCTTTCCTTGTACCTTTACCAGTAGTCAGAATAACCAGCAAGCAAGGTCAAGAGAAGCAAGCAAGGAGCAGCAAAAAGAAAAGAGTGATAGAACACTCTGTGTTCCTAAACTATATAGAAATTTGCAGAACCAATGAAATTAAATAAATTTATCTCTGTTATTTTTGTTCAACCTCTTAGAGAAATTTGTCCACCTCCTTCTCTGGAAAGATCTAATTCTTATTTATAATTAAGCATAACCTCAGAACCGTAACAGGCTCCAAAGTTATTCTCCATAGGACTGGTTTCCAGCAGGACGTATCATGGAAGGCCAAAATAGGCTTAAACATGTCCTGCCTTGCCCAGACATGTTTTCTGTTCTCCCTCCTGCTGATGGAAGAAGCAAGGGTGGGAAAGAAAAACAAAAGGCCTGATGCCTCTGAATCTCCTTCTCTCCTTCTAACTTGTGTGCTAGTTTGAAGCTAGCTAGAATGTTTTGGTGAGAAGGATTAGATCACAGACTTTGAAAGGGAAACATGATGACGTCTAATTCCCTCATAGGCTTGCTAAGAGGTATAAGAACAAGAATCCAAACACAGACAAGGCACTACTGCTTCTTCTGTTGGGGAGCTCAGAGCTGCATTCTTTTTCTCTCTGTTTACCATTTCTCTGATTAATCCACTTTGCTTCCTAAGCCCCTGGCCAAACCTCCATTCTTCCTTGAGACTGGGGTAATGTTGAGAGGGGTGGGAGAAGTTGGAAGGGCGGTTGGAAGCCCCTCCTGGGGACTCAGGTTTCTGGGAGGGCTGTTGTGTTTCTGTATTACCTTTTACCTTGTATATTTCTGTCTGTAGCTGTATATGCTGTAAATATCTGCTTGTGTGTTCTACTAAGCTGTAAATAATAAGCTTCATTCCATTTCCAGAGCTGGCTGAGTCTAGTCTGG
>WAAF01013582.1:32105-56368 GCA_013400475.1 Tricholaema leucomelas
CCACCCTCACTGTAAAGAACTTCCTCCTAACATCCAGTCTGAATCTCCCCTCTTCCAGCTTAAACCCATTCCCCCTCGTCCTAACATTACTAGACCGTGTAAATAGTCCCTCCCCAGCTTTCCTGTAGGCTCCTTTCAGATACTGGAAAGCCACTATAAGGAGAGAAGAACTGAGCTGCTGCTAAGCTGCTAGTGCAAGCTGCAAACACATGGCAGGCATAATTCCCAGTTAACGAGCCATGAATGGGGTGCTGGTCCCAGTGGATGGTCAGTGCAGAAAGGCTCAGTTTCTAAACCACCCCCCATTAAATACATCATTTTGAAAATGAAGCTGGCCAATAGGCACTAGCATCATTGTTCTGGCCAATGAATTTAAAGTGTCTTGCCTTGTGTGGTGCCTTGTGTGGTTTCATATCACCAGTGCACTTGGTCAGCGTATACTCCATCCCCTCACCCAGGCCATTGCTGAAGATAAGGAACTAAACTGGATGCAATATTGATCTCTGCAGAACACAGGCTTCCAACTGGACTCTGTGCTGCTGATCACAACTCTCTGAACTTTGTTGTTGAGCCAGTTACCAACCCACCTCACAGTCCAATCATCTAACCTACTTTTTTTGAGGTTACTTGTTAGTTCTCAGCCTTCGTTATATATTGCTATGTAATCTTTATGCATTTGTGCTGGTCACTTCATAATTATCTTCATTGTTGCATGACTTTAAAAGACCATATTAGATTGACAAAGATTGAAAGGCTGTCTGGTTTTGCTCTAATGAGAGCATCTCTTTCATACCTGTGAAAATAATTTATTACTGTTTAGAGTTCTGCACTGATTACTCTCTAAATACTGCTGGCATTAATAAAAACCTTTCTGGTTCAACCCTAATAAACATCTCATCAACTTGGGAACTTCTCAGAACAGATGACTTTGAGATTGACATGAATTAAAACTACTCAACTGAATGTTAATATAGATCTTTGTTTTTTATTTTTATTGCATACCCTCCTCATTCATTTTCTGCAACTTCTGTCCAAGGATATTCAGGTTTATGTAACATCTGGTAGTGTCACAGTGGAGTAATCTTCATGAGAGGTAAACTCAAATGTCTTCCCCTCCAAATAAGTTCTCGCATTACAGACCTACAAAGTCAAGCTTCTTCCTTTTTTTCCTCCTTAAAGCACAAGCTGACATTTCTTTTTTATGCAGTAGTGATGGAAAATTATTTGGAAATCACAGAATCATAAAATAATTCAGGTAGGAAGGAGATGGAAGAGGTCATCTATTCCACGTTCTTATTCAAAGCAAGGCTAACTTCAAAGTAAGGTCAGATCACTTGGAGCTTTATCCAGCTCAGGTTTGAAAGTGTTCCAGAACAGATTTTTCCAAAAGCTTCTTTGGGCACCTTTTCCAGTGTTCAGCAGGAATCTCTGTGAAAAGTTTTATTCAGCTTATCCTGTCAGAATTTTCCTTGCTGCAGCCTGCCACAGTTACATCCTGTCCTCGATTATGCACTTCTGAGAAGATCCTAGGTCTACCTTCTCCATAACTACCATTTTAGAAGTTGAAAATGGAAATTAGATTTATACTTAGCCTTTACTTCTCTGTGTTTACCAAATGTAGCTCCCTGTGACTCTTTCTGTATATGAAGTGTTCTACACATTTAGTGACTTGATGTGACTAGTCACCAGGTGACCTAGGCAGACATCTTAGTAACTCTATACTGGATATTTTATAGTTTGTCAATTTTTTTGTTGTTTTGGGTTTTGGGGGGGGGGGGGTGGGTGTTTGTGGTGGTTGTTTTCTTTTGTTTGGTTGTTGGGGTTTTTTTTGGTACTGGGGACTCAAAGCTGGACATAGTGCTCCAAACTTCAGAAGGGGGAAGTTGAAATAATTACATAATTTCTCCTCCCTTGACCTATATTTGGCTATATTTTGCTAATACATGCTAGTATGTGGTTAGCCTTCATCTCCAGAAGGCCTTGCCACTGATTTGTTCAGGAGGATTGTACCTCCTTGACCAGTGCTATTCTATAGAGCTGCTGCCTGTCCACTCAGGCCCAGCCTATACTACACAATCTAATTTCATCCCAGGTGAAGGACTTTTGTTGAGTTTCCTGAGTCCCCTATTTGCCCATTCTTCCAGGATGTGGAGGTATCATAGGCCTGCTCTCCAGTGTATCAACTACTTCACTTTGTCTGCTCTAGGTGATCCTGCTCTGGCAGGGGGGCTGGACCAGATGATCTTTTGAGGTCACTTCCAGCCCCTGATATTCTATGATTGATTGATTCTATGATTGTTGGATTCTATGATTGTCTAGTGTCACCTGAGAATGTGAAACCAGTGCTTTCTGTCCCATTGCCCAAGTCATTGATGAAGATATTAAATGGTACTGAGAAGGTCACTAGTGGCTCAGCTGTATAAAAACCTTATGGAGGTAAAGTGAGGGAGGATAGTTAACTGTTAATTTCTGAAGCATTCAGATACAATAATAATAGATGCCATAGGGCAGAAAGTAATAATTTGGTCATCAGAATGACATTTGAATAGTGTGTAGCAAATAGGGCCTGAGGCCACGCATCAAATACTAAGGATAGAAGAAAGAAACTAGCATCTGCTCACTTTTGAGCATTATCAGTCTTTTGTTTTGAAAGAGCCAGGGGTTCAGTGAAAAATATTCAGTGATCATATGGTCATGAGAAATAATCAGTGGTCTTTTACCTATGCACACAAGGGGACTGTCCAATATTTCCTATTTTATTCATGATTATCATTGCAATCTGAAAAATAGTATTTTTTACAAAGACATGCACATTTGTAGTCTGCATGGGCTAAAAATCTGTATCTTGGAGCAGAGAGTGAAGGCACTTGTTCCTGCATCTTGGTCAGGTCTTGCCACTGGTATGCAGTGTGAAACTGCTGCACTGAACAATCTCCATTTTAACTGATCACCTCTATTATAGAGGTGAGGAGCAGAGGTGAGGTATTGTAACAGAAGAGGAGAAAGAAATTTGGTACAAGCTGAAGAATAAGAGAAAGAGAAATAACATGACAGAAGAGAATGAGATGTGCTGGTTTTCATACTTTCTGTGGAGAAATTGAGCTATAGTCTAATTTATTAATATCTAGTCATCTTGCAAGGTGCACATACTGCTGCTGCCATCTGTGTGTTCGCCATTTCACACATTAGCTGTCTAGGAATTCAGACCAAATTTCAATCCCACATCTGTCTTTAATTATGGCTTTATTGAAACAAATGCCAAATGTGTCTTTGCTTATCACATAAATATCTTGAAATGAACTGCTGATATCACACGACAATTCAAATATTTCTTTGTATCTGTCTGCCAAGGGAAATGTTGCAAAGAATGCAGTATTTAAGATACTTCAAAGAATTTATTTTCAAACCATGTGTTGGTGTGCTGCACATGCAAATGTGTATATGCAAGCACTGGGCTAAAACTGGAAGGCAAATATATTATTGGTACTTGTATTTTGTTATACTTAATTATTGCTTTATTTGTCAACTGCTTTCAAATCTTAGCTGGAAAAAAGAGCAGCTAATCATATTGCATAGGTGTTAAAATATATCCCTTTAATGATATGGCTCGGGCGAATGTTGGTTAGCTTCTGATTTTCCTCTAACTGGCAGACACTTAACAGTTCTTAAAGAGCTGCGCATGATTAGGGAAGTGCAGAAATCTGGTATGTATTCAGATGTGGAAAAATACATGTCTGCTTTTAGCTGAGTGAAAATATGATTTATACTGCTTACAATTTCTTCTGAGAGAGGAAATCCACTAACTTGCCTGAAAAAAATAGTACCTGCAAAGTGCCTCATTTTTGCCTTTCAAGCAGATCAGTAGCTTTTCTCTTTTACAAGAGAAAATGAAGGGCACAATAAAGAATGTCAAAAGGAAATTTGTTCAATTTGAAAGGTGCTGAAACAATTAATTGGAATGTCACTATTATAATGAGGCAATCATGTATTAACAACTATTACTTTTATTAATGATCTGCAGAAGGCTTGTATTTGCAGCTAGCTCGGGTGTACTTTTTGCTCTTGAAATTTTGCATATCTCCCTGTCTCTTTTTAAATAGTGCTGTAACTTGCTCAGAAATTTAATTTTCACCTGATCAGTAGAAAAAGCATTATGCTAATGACAAATATATTAATAAAATCTTCAAAGAATCGCGATGTTGCTTGAGTGGCTGCACTGATTTCTTTTACTGTGCAGTCCTCAATCTGGGATGCTTTTACTCTGTTCTCTCCTATACAAAAAGATGCTCATTGCTTTTCACTGGACACTGTAATCACCAAAATAGATGGCTATGGCTTCATTAAAGTGCCAAATTTATAAATAGTTTTTTTCCAGATATCATATATATTTAGATGCATGATATTTCTTTACTAGTCCATTGCATTTGCAGAAGAGTGTTAGTTAAATAATGGATTTCAAATGACTGGAAACCCTACAGTCTAATAGCAGTAATTCTAGTCTCTTTCAAAAGACAAATCTTTTACTGTTAAACGCAACAGCAGAGAGATGCTCAGTGTTGACACTTAACCGTGTAGAAGTACGTCTTAGTAGGACATAAATCCTTCCAGGCAGGTTTAACCCTTGTTGTCCTTCTCCTGTCGTGCTGGGATCTGGGAGCGAGTAGATGAGCAAATGATAAGGGTTTCACCCCAGCAAAGCCTTGAGGGCTAGGGGGCTTAGCACCACGTGTCAGGTGTCTTGTACTGCCCTCACTGTGCCTGCACAGTCAAAGGAGGCGTGAAGCTTTGAATTCATTGGCCAGACGATGGTGCTAGTGCCTATTGGCCAGTTTGATTTCAAAATCAAGTATATAACGGGGGATGATTTAGAAACCAGGCCTTTTCTCCACTAGCCTTTCTACAGTAGCCTTTCTGTTATTAGCCTTTCTGCACCATGCCTTTGTCTGCACGGAGTCTCTCCTCCTTTGCGACTTGTTAACAGGCTGCCACATGTTGCAGCTCACACAAGCGGCTTAGTAGCATCTCCTTCCTCCTCTGCCTGAAATATTTGTACTTTACCCCAGGACCATCATGGTTTTGAAAGCATCTTTCATACAGGAGACTTACTCAGGGACCAAAGGCATGAGTACATATGCTGGAATGAATGCCAAGACTCCATTGACATTAGTTAGAATTCTCCTGTTCTCGCGTTATTGTTTTCCAAGTTCTGATTGCTTAAACTGTTTAATTCTGTGCAATTGCTTCTTGTCGACCAAAAATCTGAAGAACCCCAGGGAATTTTCCCAATTTTTTAAATATTAATAATAAAAATTAATATTCATACATAAATTAGTTCATAATCCATAACCAATTATTACTTTCCAATAAAAAGTAAATGTCATATTTCAAGGTTATATCCTCAATGAGTGGGAGAGCTTTCTTTTTTGTTTTGGTTTGGTTACAGAATCATAGAGTCAGTCAGGGTTGGAAGGACCACAAGGATCAGCTAGTTCCAAGCCCCCTGCCACGGGCAGGGACACCCTACCCTACATAAGGCTGCCCACAGCCTCATCCAGCCTGGCCTTAAACGCCTCCAGGCATGGGGCCTCAACCACCTCCCTGGGCAACCCATGCCAGCCTCTCACCACTCTCATGCTGAACAACTTCCTCCTCACCTCCAATCTGAATCTCCCCACCTCCAGCTTTGCTCCATTTGCCCTAGTCCTGTCACTACCTGATGGCCTAAAAAGTCCCTCCCCAGCTTTTTTGTAGGCCCCCTTCAGATACTGTAAGGCCACAATAAGGTCACCTTAGAACCTCTTCTTCTCTTTTGCTATTGGCTTTAATTTTTTAAAAATTAAATGACTTTTTCTTGTTATTTTTGCCATACAATTAGCTTCAATGTTTCACAGATCCTCATGCTCAGCTCTTTAGGAGCTAACCTGTCTGCCTTTCCTCTGTTAAGAGGTAATTCACTGATCCACTTCTTTATCTACTGCCCAATGCCACTGATTGGCACAGACACTTACCAATGGCAGACAAATAGACTCTTCCCAGGGAAGCACCTCAAGGAAGGAAATTAATCCAAAAGTTTTAGTTTTACAACTGGGTTTCAAAGTCTTCCACACCAACCATCTCTGAAAATATTACTTTCACTTCCATATACTTCTGTACAGTACTGATGTGAGGTTTGACTGATAAAGTTTGACTTAAAAGATGCAGACATCCTTGTCTAGCTTCTTTAAATGCAAAGATGTGTAACATCAAAGTAAGGTGTGGACAAAAGGGTTTCCTTAAGTGATGAACAACTAAAATGCACAGGATATAAACACACAAACACATCTTCCAAAATTGTTCTGAAAGGATTCTGTATTTTTCTTTTCAATTTTTAGCTAAGCATATTATTTATCACACAAGTGGCTCCATGTCAAGCAGGCAGAGGAATTATGTGAGCTCTAGTGATTAAACACAGAGATGTTAAACCTTGTCATAGCCTTGTGTTTGTCTCTAGGGCTGTCACTGTAGGAGGTGCCAGCTACTGAGGCCTGTCAAAATCCATTAAATGTGATCTGCTGCTTAATGCCCTGGATATGAAGACAGGATAGGGAATCTGACAACACAAGAGAACCAGGTAAACAAAACAGAGCACATAAGAGAATCCCTGCTGAAGTGTGGAGAAGTTTTCATCACCAATTGCTGAAGATCTTTTCTGAATTTAAAAAAAAACAAAAAAAAAACAAAAAAAAAAAAAAACAAAAAACCCAAACAGTGAATTTTAGAAAAGGAATGGCTCAGAAACAGAAAGGAAACTTGGTGCCATGGTCTAGCCTTGAGCTCTGTGGTGAAGAGTTGGACTTGGTGATCTGTGAGGTCTCTTCCAACCTTGGTGATACTGTGAGACTGTGTGAGATTATCCTCTTCCACGAAAAATCACATAGGGAATACCTGTCTCATGCAAGCTAAGCAAACATTGGTCTTCTGGTGATGAGGAGAAACTAAATATTTTACCTAACTGGGAAGATCCTAGCACCCCAGACCGTGAAGGCTGTGGATAAAAATACACTTCCCAGTGAGGGCACAGAGACAGAACTAAGAGCTAGGAGACTGAAAGGACAAAAACACTCAGACTGACAGTCACTAGCGCTGTATGTAAACAAGAGAGGGGGGAAAAAAGAGAGGGATCTGGGGGTGATGATTGATACCCGTCTGAACATGAGCCAGCAGTGTGCCCAGGTGGCCAAGAGAGCCAATGGCATCCTGGCCTGCATCAGGAATGGTGTGGCCAGCAGGAGCAGGGAGGTCATTCTGCCCCTGTACTCTGCACTGGTTAGACCACACCTTGAGTACTGTGTTCAGTTCTGGGCCCCCCAGTTTAGAAGGGACATTGAGATGCTTGAGTGTGTCCAGAGAAGGGCGACGAGGCTGGTGAGAGGCCTCGAGCACAAGCCCTACGAGGAAAGGCTGAGGGAGCTGGGATTGTTTAGCCTGGAGAAGAGGAGGCTCAGGGGTGACCTTATTGCTGTCTACAACTGCCTGAGGGGTGGTTGTGGCCAGGAGGAGGTTGCTGTCTTCTCTCAGGTGGTCAGCGCCAGAACGAGAGGACACAGCCTCAGGCTGCGCCAGGGGCAGTTTAGGCTCGAGGCGAGGAGAAAATTCTTCACTGAGAGAGTCATTGGCTACTGGAATGGGCTGCCCAGGGAGGTGGTGGAGTCACCGTCCCTGGAGCTGTTCAAGGCAGGATTGGACGTGGCACTTGGTGCCATGGTCTAGCCTTGAGCTCTGTGGTAAAGGGTTGGACTTGATGATCTGTGAGGTCTCTTCCAACCTTGGTGATACTGTGAGACTGTAATTTCTCAGTGTTGGTTACTCACATCCGTGCAGAAAAAGAATCCGAGCCATAGCTGTCTGTTTTCCTGTTCATTCATTTGCATTTAGATGTGTGTGGGCAGACCAAGCACGAGGAAACACACAACGTAAGGGCCCGGAGGGCCTGCCTGTGTCTGCACGCTGCATTGGGCTCCTCCCGCCCTGCCCACAGCTCAGGAGCCCATTTCAGCTCTCTCAAACTGTCAGCCCCTGCACCATCGACGCCAAAGCAAGGTTGGTCCCCGCTCCCCACAGCCCTACCCTGTCCTAACAGGCTACGGGCCCCTGCAAGCTGGTCCCATCTTCAGGCCCATGCCCCAGGCCAGACACGGCCTGTCCTTGTCCCTAAGGTAGCAACAGCCTTCATGCTTTGGGCTGGGGCTGCCCTGACACCTCTGAACTGCCCTGCTTCCGCCTGGGGTGGTCAGATGGGCCTATGAACAGTCCCTGTGTCTCCTTATCCCTCAGCAAGCCACAAGCCCTTGCTGCATCCCTGATTTTGAGAACCACAGGCATAAGAACCCAAATTTTTAAATCAGCTCTAAGTTAAAAAGTTAAATTTTTAACTTAGTTAACTAAGTTTTAAGTAATCTAATGCCTGTGTCTGTGACTTCTGTGGGGAGATATTCCACAGTCTAATGGGCCTTCAGTTGTACAATCACTTGAAAGGAGGCCTTCCTGGTTTGCTGAGGTTTGTTATTTGACTGAGAAAAGCCTTACATTAAGGCTTTTAAGATCATGACCATATCTAACCATTATCTAACTGTACCAACTCCACTGCTCTCTCAGCACCATATCAATGCATCTTTTAAACACCTGCAGGAACGA
Organism: Tricholaema leucomelas; assembly: GCA_013400475.1. NCBI lineage: Eukaryota > Metazoa > Chordata > Aves > Piciformes > Lybiidae > Tricholaema lacrymosa > Tricholaema leucomelas. Next base: position 40,779 of record WAAF01013582.1, read on the forward strand.
TGCTTTGACCACCTCCCTGTTCAATGCTCTGGCACAGCTTGAGGCCATATCCTCTCATGGTATCACTTGTTACTGGAGGAAAGAGGCTAACACCCATCTCACTACAATCTCCTTTTAGACACTTGTGGAGAGCAAGAAGATTTCCTCTCAGCCCCTTTTTCTTTAAATTAAACAACTCCATTTCCCTCAGCTGCTCCTCATAAGCCTGTCCCCTAGACCCTTCACCAGCTTCATTGCCCTACCAGCTCCAGCATCTGAATGTCTTTCTTGTAGAGAAATCCCTAAAACTAAGCAAAATACTGAAGGTATGACCTCACTAGTGCTGAGTACAGGGAGACAAACACTTCCCTAGTTCTGATTGTCACACTATTCTTGATACAGGCCAGGACACTCCTGGTCTTCCTGGCCACCTGGGCATATTGCTGGTTCACATTCAGCTGGCTGTTGATCAGCTCCTCCAGATATTTCTCTGCCAGGAAGCTTTTCAGTCACTCTTCCCCAAGCCTGTAGCATTGCCTGGCATTGTTGTGGTTGATCCTCAAGCAGGTCTCTTTCAGCTTGGTGTTGCAGAGGGGAAATTAATTGATGTGAGATGACATTTTACAAAATTACTATTGTTTATTAATTTTGCTATTCAGAACTCTCGTCACCTCCAACCACTAATTTTAATAATATTTCGGTTCTTACATGGTTATGGAAACAGTCTATGGATAATATCTACATCTAATGTAACTAGAAAAATATATAAATATAAATTGAACTGGAAGAGACTATTCCTGCAGTCAATGCCGCTTGCAGTCAATACAATGTTTGCCCAGTAGCTGGGCTCAAGCTCTTTCTGCTCTATGACAGAAGGCAGTAGAGAATTACAAAGAGGCATTTAAGCATTTATTCACAAATTATTATATTATTACCCTCACAGGGGCTAGCCACAGTCTAGACAGTACCCAAATGTTTTCAGGGGACTCTGTCTTGTTGGACATTGAGGCTTGAATCTTCCCAGCTTCTGGGGAAAGGACGCAGACAGTCTCTGACTTCGTTCTCATGGCTTCTTCTGGACGATCTGTGTATATGTCCAGGGATTCTAAGCAGGACCTTCAGGTGCAGAAGGCAGGATGTGGTGCAGTCTCAGCATGATGTCACGCTGGCCACACAGGCCAATCATGTGCAGATACCCAGAGTCTGCTTCTGATAACTGGCAACAGTGGAGTTTAGCAGGCAAGCAATAAGGCAGTGTGCAATAGCAGCAGGGCTGGGCACAGCAGAGAGAGCAGGCAAAGAGCAGGGAAGCAAAGCAGTGAAGCAAAAGCAGGTTGTTCACCTGTGTATCTCCTTTTATCAATGTGGGCCGAGATTAATTGCCCTTTGGACACAAGAACAGCCAATCAGGATGGCAGTTAGCAACACCTTACTATATTAGGCAAAGCCACAGGCTCACTTTTCCCTAATTTGGGAAAAGCACAGGCCTTGCACTAGGCAGGCACAAACTAAGTGTGTGTACCTTACACCACAGGACCCTGGGCAGACCAGACTCTATGGCTCCAGGTTTTGTGTTCGTTTCCCATGCTTGCCTCTCTGGTAGAGCAGAAAAACATGTCTAGGCAAGGCAGGACATGTATGAGCCTATTTTGGGCCTATCAGGCCTACCACAACACTTGGTGTCATCTGCAAACTTACTGAGACCGAAATTTTTGTCTTGCAATAAAAATACTATTTTCAGAACTGCTATACCTGTTTTGGAACTTACTGGACTATCAAATCTATCCCATTTCTTGAACTGATAAATGTACACACAAACATAAAAGGCTATTTAAAGCTCAGGAAATTTGTCCCTCAAGTGATATACTTTTATAGGCATGAGATGCTAGAGTTTTACCTTGGTCTATCAATAGTTTTCCAAGTCGTAAATCAAGACTTATCCTTTTATAAGCAGCCACATAAATGACTTTGTAAATTTATTATGTTCCATGCTAGAGACTAAGATTTTAATCTCATTACTACCACTGGATGTCTGTTCAAATTTTCATTTTTGTAAAGGTTAGAAATCCTTACCTAATTCACATCTTAATAATGTGAACATAGTTAATTGTTGTGCCAGCCTCTTCCTTTAATTTAAATAGATTTTCCTTATTGTTTTCAGAATGCACTTTTAGAAACAAATGACTTTTCCTCACAGTTTTCACCTCACTGGGCTAAGCAAGTCCAGCCTTCAGAGGAAAGGTTTGCATTTTCAGTCCTCATGCTAACACCTTATGTCTAAACTAGCTGCATTTTTTCTTGATCAGAATAATTAACTGTATTCTAGATAAAAACTTACACTGAGAGTATATTCTGTTTTGATAAGAGAGTACCTTACACTTTTAGAAGACATAGGGCTCCACCCTCATTAGGAGGACATGTGGTCCTCTTCACAGCAGTTTGGGTGCTGACTGCAATGAGACCAACATTTCAGCTATTCCTTTCAGCAGATTTAGGAGCTGTGAACACACCTCGACATTTTGTGAGTAAAATAAATTCCTTTAATTATAACAAAATGTTAAAGGTCCACAAATGTTCTATTGTTATTTCACAACTGGGAAATGCAGCAATGCTCAGGGGAAAAAAACAAAACAGAACAAAACAAAAAAAAGCAAATAAACAAACAAAACCCATGCAAATATTTAAACTGAAGAAGATAAGGAGTGAGGACTAATATTGCTCTCTTGATAAAAGTGATAGCATAGTTATATTTATAGTTCTTCCTTTCCACTAACTCCAGCAGCTGGGGGAAGCTATCTGATTTTAATGATAGTTGTTCCTTCACTCAGTGCACTCATTATCTAAGCATTGAGTTTGGACTAAGGAAGGTTTTGTAATGACAGGACACATGAGTTAAGTAACAACTAATGGCTCATAGTGCTGGTGTAAACTGAATCTTATTTGCTGTTGTCCCAGGCTGAGAATTAGAGGGTTGAAAAACTAGAAGATTGTTATTCAATCCCATAATTCTGCTATCTCTTTATAAACTCACAACAAGGTCAGTTTGTTCTCCTTTCCTCCTCCTCCTCCTCCTCCTGCCCTGTGTCTGGCAGGAGCCACTTTATCAGGAAGAACATGTAAGCAGTAGGCCTGTTTTGGGGCTTCCAGAGGCTTGTTTAGGCTTCTTGGATGGCAGAGGCATTGGAGAGGAGGGGGGGTGATTGAAGCACTGGGGAGTGTAGATTTAGGGGTTTTTGGGTTGGAGGAAAATTAAAGGAGGTTTGCCAGGGATGTGGTAATTGCTTTGTAATGTCTATCTCTGTATCTCTGTCCAAATATAATTCTGTATTTTTTCTCCAATTTCATTTGAGAGCTTAATTTCTTTCAGTTATCTCTTAAAAACCACAACAGCTGTGTAGAAAGTTCAATCTCTGCAACCATTCCAATAGTTTCAACTGTTGCATTGCAAGTACCAGTCAGTAGCATCTCAACAGAGATGCTGTACCTCCTGAAAAATAACCTTTCTCTTGTTTTGCTAACAGTCTGCTGGCATGAGTAATAATAAACTGTCCCAAGACACACACCCCAGGATCTTATAAAAATTAGCATTGTACCCCAATGGCTTCCTCCTGTATGTCTTTTCTTCAGTAACCTCAATACCAAATTTAATTACACAAGTTGAGCTTTTTAGACTTGCCTCAGTGCATAGAATTAATTCCCATAAATCTCACGCTTCCTTCTTTCTACTCTGTGCAGAGGTTAGTCAGCAACTGTTCCCCTTCCTTGCTGTTCAAGTGGGCTTTCAAAAGAGGTGTAGTCCTAGGCATAAATATTATTGAGAGACTGACCAACTTCTGCAAAACTAATTTTTCCATGCTCTTATCAAGGATTTGTAGACAACCAGGCACCTAGAAATTGCTGTTTGAAAACTGGACAGTGCAGGCTAATACTACTAAATGGAATTGGCTGCCATAGGTATATTTATTTGTTATGTTGCCTATTTTTATCCAGATTCATTCTCCATCCTCTCTTCCCCTGGAATCTTAATGAATAGTTATTCATTTTCAATTGGTTGAAAAATAATCCAGAACAGAAAATGAAAACTCACCTCAGAGGCATTATCAGGATTTGCATTGCTCGAGTTTTCTGTGGGCTACTAGTCAGTTCTTCACTATGTTGGAAATTTGTCCCTCAAAAAGACATCATGAGTTGGACAGTGTCTCTCTTCCAAGTGCAAATCTGAGAGTTAGCTGTCTCTGGGGCAGGCTGGAAGTATGCCTTTCAGGGAATTGTTATCACAATTTATGTATTTTAGAGGGGTTGCAGGGCCTTCATGGATGCAAATATCTACTAGAGCAATTGTGTATTTTACACCAAGGATATATTCAATGGCAGTTTCAAGTACTGTCTGTAGAAACACAAAGAAATACAGTAGGCCTTTGTAAAATAACATGAGAACAGAATGTATATCCAACAGCCTCAGCAGTGCATTTTAGTAGCATCTTGTAAACAATGAGCTGAACTCTGCACTCAGGTACAGCATACACATAATTTGTCAGCGTAGTGGTAGTCTTTTTAAAATATAAAGCAGTGAAATTAGAATTGTCTAAATAAAACTGGCTATGATTTTTCCAATGGGAAATTTTATTTGATGGAAAAAGTCATTTGCAGGTGGTAATAATTTTAAAAATGCAGAGATGATGATGATTGATGATGATCTGGAGATGTTAGATTCAATAGTGGTGGAATTGATGATCAAAATGGTAAAGATCTTTATCCACCAAAACAGCTGGTAGCCTTAAGTTCTTGAGAATGAGGTGGGAGATGAATATGGCGATGCTTTTCTGTGTGATTCAAAGGAAAGAAATAATCTGCAGGCTTTCCATTCCTAGATGAGTGTCCTGATTATCACACATGTCAACTACCCTGGGTGTATCTTTCTGACATAGTGTGATTTGTATTAATAATGCATTGAGGGAGAACGAAACAGACTAGTTTCAGCATTGCTTTTGGGTACAGGAGATTAAAGATCAGATACCTGTTCTGAAGGTTACTTATTTACACAGCAAGTAACAGTTTCAATCAGAGATACTGGAAAACCCTTCCATTTCCTCAACTGTTTAGTAGCCTAGTGAGTTAAACATTCTTCTGTGATGTCAGAGACTGACGTTTCTGCTGGACTAGATCACCTAGAATAGGCACTAAGGTGAACACACAATTAAGGGTAAGTGAGGATATCCCTATTTTCTGGTCTTAGACTTCACCTTACACGAACTAGGAAACTTAATGGAGGACTCTAATTTGCAAATCCTCACTCTGGTGTCTGAACCCACAGTACATGCTGATAGCAGGGTAGAAGTTTCCTTCTCAGTGTTACCATTGTTTGGTTGTATCGAGTGATTTTCAAGCAGTTCCCTTTGTCTAATAGTACATCAATTGTAACTGACAGCTCCCAGAGCATATTTTGTAGTGATAAAAAGCTAAGTCTAGCAGCCTTGCAAGAGTTCACCTCTAATTCAGTACTTCAGACATACGTATGCTCTCTTACATCCACAAGTTCTTCAATATTGTCAAATGTATTACCCATCTTCAGCATGAAATACTAGATATAACTTCTACAAAAAGCTTTAGGAAACCTGGAGATTAAAAGATGTGACACAAACCCAATATTTTATTCCTCTCCTTATTAGGAGACGTCTATGCTTCTAGTAATAAAAATAGCACAATTTTGTCAGGTTTTCCTGGTATCTTTTCTTTCTCTTTCTAATGACCTGAACGTGCCAAAGATATTTACACTTCTAACAGAAAGAAAATAAATTTGCACACACCTAAAGCTATTTTATCTGAATCATCTTTATTTTCTTGTCCTTTCTCCTTTCATCCCACTACATTTATTGTTGTTTTTCTTGTCAGTGGACAGACATAAATGCTGTTGCAGGAACAATTGGAAAAGAGGAACATATATTTATGTAAACGGATATTGATTCAACTTTAAAATAAAAGAGGAAAGAGAAACTAAGGCTTTCAATGCTATGCTGCAAATCATTATTACCAGCACTGCCTATGTGCAATGAATGCATGAATGAGTTCTGATGATACTGCTTAGGTCTACTGTGAACTTACAAATTAAAAAATTGAAGTTGTTATATGGACTTCAAAATCTCTGCACAATATCCATATTCAGATGTAAATCTTTGTGCTGTTTTTTCTTGGGTCTACAACACTTAATGGCAGTTTTATGCATTTGTGCAGGTTTTTGCTATATGGTTGACAGTTTCTCATTTGGGAACAGCAGAAAAAGAGGTCATATGACCTTTTCCAACACAGGAACACTGTTCTCCTCAAGATGACCTGAAATGTTCTAATTACTGGTTATTCCCTCTAGTTGGTGATGCAACCAACAAGCACGTAAAGTTCAGTGAACCCACAAGCATACAGCTGCTATCTTTGACTTGTGGCCAAGCTAAAAATTGGAACAAAATTTACCCACACAAGTATAAAATCTCCTGTCTTAAGCAGGTGTTTGATAAGCCAAATAATCGGACTGAAACCAAGGAGGAGTGAATCCTTTTTCTAGAAACATTGATTTGCATCAGGGTCAATATTTCAGATATGAGATATCACGATGGATTTACTGACTTGGCTGCACTTGTCTCTCAAAGATCACCCCTATCTCAAAGCCAATGATGAATGTGCTGTTTTACCTTGTAATCAAATAGTTCCAATTACATCATACATGTAATCTTTTCTTACAGATTTGAAAAGAAGTTGGTTTCATTTGACTCCTGCATAATCAAGGTGAAGGTTGATAGATGCCAGTGACAGGTAGGCTGAGAAAACCTTTGACACACACCAGTGAGGTCTACTCTGATGTATTGGTTTGGATCAGCCAGAAATGAGAAAGCAGTAGTTTCCTACCATTTTTGCTATTAGTATTTCTCATGAAATGTTGATAATTAATCTGGGTCTTCTTCTGTGAGGTCCCAAAGATATAGCTAGTTTGAGCCTAGCTGGGATATTTTGGTGAGAAGAATTAGATTACAGGCTGTGAAATGGAAACAATGCTGATGTCTACTTTACTCATAGGCTTGCTGAGATGTATAAAAACAAGAACATAATCATAGATAATTGAGTTGCTCTCTGGCTTTTGGGCTGCACTTTTCTCTCTCTAACCTGACTTCCTGTGTGACTAATCCTTCTGCTTCCTAACCTCCCTGGCCAACACTCCAAACTCACCTTGAACATAAGGCAAGGTCTGGGGTAAGTGGGTGGAAAGAAGGTGGAAAGGTGATTGAGAGCCCCTCCTGGGGACACTGGTTTCTGGGAGGGGTGTTGTGTTTCTCTATTACTTTTAACTTGTATATTTCTGTATATAGCTGTATCTATTGTAAATATCAGCTTATCTATTGTGCTAAGCTGTAAATATAGCTTCATTCTTCAATTTCCAGCCCGGCTGAGTCTAGTCTGGGTGATTTTCTTAAGTGTGAGGGGACAGGTAACACCCAAACCATCACAACATGAAAGAAAATATATGCAATTCCTCTTCCTGTTGCTTATCTAGTCACTGCTGTCTGATGGGTTCTTCAAAACAATCTTGTGCTCCCAAGACTGCAGGGAAGGGAAACACTGTAATCAGAAATAAGATTTCACAATGCTTTTCATAGCTGTACTTGCCTGTGTTGTACAGCAAGTAGATATAAACCAGGTGATTCCTGAGCATATGTAAGTCACATCCATAGCACACCAGAGGAGAGAGGTCTTTCCACTAGAGTGATTGTGCACATCAACTCATCCGAGTGGATATTTGATTTCTGTTGAACTGTATCATGAGTTGCAAATCAGCTTCTACTTTCCAGGTAGTATAGTCTGCTTGGCTGATAACAAGGCTTAATTAATGTGCATCTGAAAAGCTCCTTCATCTCTCTTTATTTTGAGATGAGGCACATTTGTACACAGAACAGTACAGGTCTTTCTAGCAGGTGTAATCCTATCCAGAATTCTCCCTGCATTATCTGTGACAGTAACAGATATGCAGCAGCTCACTGAGATAAGGTGGGTTTTTTTTCAGTAGAAAGCACCTTGTTACACTGGATGGCAAAAAAACAACTGTAACTACAACTTCCTACACAAAATTCTAGAATAGTTCACATTTTAGGTCATCAGCTCAGTAATCAGTGATCAAGAACAGTTTCCAAGAATCTGTTGAACAAATAAATAGATTTTTCTCAAACTTACATATCCAGTACACCTTGAGAAACCACTAAATGGCTGTTCAAGACATATTTTTAAAGGACAGGTTTAAATATGAAGTGGTTTTAAAAGAGTATTGGTTTTATGTTGGTAAGAAATTGGATTTCTGGTCAAACAAAAAGGAGATATTTCAAGGTAATGATTGATAAAATGACAAATAGTTGGCAAATAACTGGTGGTTGGATGAATCTGTCTATAAAGACAATGTTGAAGTCAAAAGTTTCTATGTACATAGCAGGCCATCAAAACACCTCATTGCAAATTTTGTGCATTTCAGGAAGAAAACTGCTAGCAAAATCATCCCTTCCTAAACTCTCTGTTTCCTGTCTTTAAGAGGCAAATAACTTATTAGCAAGGAAATGGCTTTTCTCTTGTCTTTTTCCTTTGAATAAACATTTATTGAATCATGGAATCACAGAATCAACCAGGTTGGAAGAGACCTCCAAAATCATCCAGTCCAACCTAGCACCCAGCCCTAGCCAATCAACTAGACCATGGCACTAAGTGCCTCATCCAGGCTTTTCATGAACACCTCCAAGAATGGCAAATCCACCACCTTCCTGGGCAGCCCATTCCAATGGCAAATCACTCTCTCTGGCAAGAACTTCTTCCTAACATCCATCTTATACCTCCCCTGACACAACTTGAGACTGTGTCCCCTTGTTCTGTTGCTGGTTGCCTGGGAAAAGAGACCAACCCCCACCTGGCTGCAGCCTCACTTCTGGTAGTTGTAGCTGTAACACCTTTCAGGTGTTATTTGAATATATTAAGCAATGTTTCTACCTTTTTAAATTCTTACTAATACATTTTCCCACATGCATAAGGTAATAGATAAGCAGTCATCCCTGAGCTGTAGGTGTTCTTCTTGGTATTCCAGATATTAGAAGTTTTCTTTCCTGTTTGACAGGTCAGTATTTTGTCTCCTGGGCTTTGAGGTGGATTTTTTTTTCCCTCCTTCAGCAAGTTATTTTTGTTGTGTTATCTGTCTGGTGTTTTACTTGTGTTTCTTTTCCTAGTACATTTTTCCTAAAAGAAAAAGGGAAAGGAAAGCTTTTACTGGGAGGCAAACAAGATTAATTAATCTCTATGTGAGAAAGTAATCAGATTTCAGGATAAAACCAGAAGAATTACCATGGAATGTTATAAGACACATGTACTACACAGAGGGAGGAAAAATATCCCACCAGATTATGCACATTTAAATAAATTTGCCACAGAAGTAGTTTGCTCTTTTAGAAGTGCACAGTATAAGTAAAATATGCCACAATAGATTATTTTAAGATCAAGTAGAAGAAAGTCTTATGGCATAAACTGATTTTTTTTTTTTTTATCATCCAAGGTGACTAATGTTTATTTCTTCTCAGATCCTTCTGTGCCTTCCTGGTGCAGTTTCTTTCTTCAGCAGGAAGGACAAGGCAGAATCAAGTGCATAGGCTAGGGACTGAAGGAATTTCATCCTGCTTCGTCTGAAGTCAGTACTACTAGTAGAAAGATATCCAGATGAGGAGCTTGGTCTGTTGCCCAGAAATCCTGGTTGTTCATGACATTAGTGAAAGCTTGATAGTCACAGAGAATATCAGGTTACAACTGAGGTAGGTGTGTAACACTGTCCCACGTGATGAACCATCTGAGCAACCTTGCTGGATACTTTAAACCTTCATGGATACTAAAGTGTTAATAAGACTTTTTATTTTGAGAGAACAGAGAGGGAAGGAGATGCCCATCAAGCAAATTAATTAGGAGCTTAAATATTAGCTGGTTGGAAGGCTGGAGAAGAAATATTGATGTCAGAAGACAAAGATAGCATGGTCTTAAGGCTCCAATGTGATATGATGTGAAAAGTAGGCATAGAAAAACATGTGGATAACCATCAGTTAAGACCACAGCAGTTAACCACAGCAAAGAAAAGCTAATGTGCTAAGGAGAGGCTTGGGGGAGTGCAACATCAGATATTTATGGGGGAGTTGTAAATAATCAAAAAGGTAGTTCATTTAGTTGGCAGAAAAGTTACAATGGTTGCAGAAAGACACATGCAGTGATATTGGATAAGAGGAAGAAAGAGTAAAGAGAAGAAGCAGAAAGAAATACTGGTGGAGGATAATGATCATCTTAGTAGTCAGATATTACACAGGACAATTACACATCAGGAAGAATGGGGCAAGGTGATCGCAGACACAGACATCAGTGAAGGATTTATTGCATAATCAAATTCAGGTATCTAATGACTTGCAGGACAAAAATGACATGGGGTGCATGTAGTGTGTGCCTAGCTGAGGTAGACTTGATGCTACTGTGTCTTAAGACCACTGAGAGGCTTGCTGCCAGCACACCTAGCCCTGTGAGCATTAGAGGAGGTTTGCTAATAAGAGCCAAAACGTAAGATCCTGCCTGCTGCTCTTTTCTTTATTGTGCTGTATCAGCCTTAGTTAAATAGGTTCAAAGAGCATTTGCTGCAGCCTGAGAAGTAAAGTGATTTTAAACATTTAGTGTCCTAGATTTGCAATCCCTCTCTGCAACAGTATCGAGCATCACTGATGTTCATGACATCACAATTTAAAATACAAAGCAGTAGAATTGCATGTACAAGGGCTTGCAAAGTTTGTGATCTTTTTTAAAGGATTATAACCAGTTTGAGAAGCTATCCTGCTATAAACTATGGTAAAACCAGAAATACATGGTATAGCTGTTCTGTTAATCAGTTAAACTGTAGTCTCATTTACACTACCTAGAGATAAATTATTCTGTATTTTAAGGGGGAAGAAAAAATATCCATAAATGCATTAAGGAGAATATCTATCAGCATTTATCATCTGAACCGGGGGACAAGGTCTACCGTACTTGTGACATGAGTGCAGAAAGATCACGTTAGATTTATGAAAGCCTCCGCTAGAAAATGAAACTCTTCGATCTCCTGTCCTGCAGAGCCCCCTGTCTATGGGTTTATTCCGTGCAGCTTGACTAATTTGGGGATGTCTTGTAAACTCTTTTCGATTTCCCTGAAAACAGCCAGGTTGTCGTTGCCAGAAAACCTTTACTCTTCCAGTTTATTTTCTTCCTTTCACTATGAAATGGAAAGGTTTGATTGAATATAGCCCACAGTTTGTGACCTGGTGCGGTTGCCGTGTCAATGTAGAGAACTTAAAATACATAGAAATTAAATGTGGCAAGTCTTTGGCACTGACGTAAGCTTAAGCCAGTGTTCACTGCTACAGTTTTATAAGATCAGAATGATTTTTAATGAAGCTGGGAATCAATTTTTATTAGTCTTCAGAAAGAGTTAGTCTACTTCTTCTAAATGTGACTGCTGCTAGTTCCTGACAAATCAGTTGCCAGCAAATGTGACACCAGGAAGAGCACCAAGAACTTCAGGGAAAATACTCTCTCCTGGATCAAACAACAAAGTATTACTTTCCCCTTCCTGTCTACATTTTAAAGTGTACTAGAAAGGGGACTTGTACACAATAAATTACAGACATAACAAGTGATCTCAGTGGTGATCACCTCCTTTTCCTCTTCAATTTTTATGATGTACCTATGCTGCACCAAAAATGCAACTCCTGTAGGCTGCCAAATTTGCTACAACAAAATATAGTAAAAAACAACACAGAGCTTAGAGCTCTGTGAACACTGCAGGCATATAACTAGGAGATTTAACCATGCTGAGCTCCCATCTGCCCTCTTGACACTGCTAGCAGGACCCAGCTTAGCTAGTGGTAAAGCAGTCTCTGATACAACAGTATTAGCCGCACTCACTATTTTGCAACTGAAGAGCATAGTGACTAGGGCAAGGTCATTCTTGGGCTGCCCCTTTTCAGTGGATCTGATGAAAGGATTCAGTACCAGTGAGTGTATGTCTGTTGCTGTGCAAAAAGGGGCCAAAGGACAAGTCTGAGCACTGGACCATGGTGGTCAAGGTGTAATTAGTAGCTTTGTCCCCTCCTGTTCATTGGGCTCCTACTACTACTTCTCTCTAAATGGGCCTCACACAATAATATGTAGACAGATGCAATGTAATTTCACTTGCAGTCTGAGTCAGACGAGTATGAGCCAGTGTCAGTATAAAAGCCATGCTGTGTTTGCACTCAGCACTATGCTGGTACCACTCAACATCACCATCATTAGCTGTATATGATTTTAATTAATTCAGTTCTGTCAGCATCAGTTAGGCATTTTTCAGCTTGGCCACTTAGGAGTATACATGAAACTTAACCATCTCTGTCCAAGGCTTTGGGACTTCAGCAATGGATGGGTACCTGTCTTCCAAGGCAGGATACCTCTAAGCTGTATCCAACTTTTTATATGTCAAATGCATGAGTAGAAGGACCAGTACACTGCTTCCAGTAGTGGCAAAAGAGGATGCTTTCTAGTGAGAGCATATAGACCTGACTTCTTTCTGTGATCCTTCCCCTTACGATCACTTGCCATCTACAACTGTTCTATTAGAGTTGCTAAACAGTGCATCTGTGTCTATTCCTTTCAATATTCCTTAACATATGAACTGTCTATGAATTTTTCTAACCTTTTTTCAATGCTGCTAATGCTCTCTGCTTCCAAAACTTTGTAGTCAGAAAAATGTGTTGCATTTAAAAAAAAAAAAAAACCAAAACAAAAAAAAAAGAAAAGAACACACAAACAGACAACAAAAAACAACACAAAACAATAAACCAAAACAACCTTCTCTTACTCAGTTTAGACTTAACTCGTAGAGGTCAGTCCAACTGTAGTATTTGATATTTGATAAGAGCTCTGCATTTATCTTAGCCTTCATGATTTTGCACACTTTGGTCATATCCCCTCTCCTGCTTACCCTCTCCAAACCAAAGAGTCAGTCTCTACACCTCATAAGTTTTAGGTTCATTTAGTTAGTTATTGTCATAGAATGTGTTGGATTGGAAGGGACCTTTAATGGTCAGCTAGTCCATGTCCCCCTGCAATAAGCAGGGACATCTTTATCTAGTTCAGGTTGCTCAGGGGCCCATCAACATAAAATCTGATTCTGAATGTCTCTAGAGAAGGGGTCTCCACCACCTCCCTGGAGAGATTCTTACAGTATTTTCTTACTTTCTTCAACTCCTCTATGACACTCTTTGATATGCAGAGAAGGGAGATTCCTTTTTAGTTACAGCAAGCATTACTGCCTCTCTATAGCATCTATTTTTTAACCGATTTCAGAGCATAAGAGAGTCTTTCCATTACTTCCAGTGGCATCTTAGTTTCTTTCATAATCTTTGATGTAGAATCTTATCAATGACTTGTGGGAGGATATATATATATATATATCTATATAGTGTAGACAGATTTCTTTTCTCAAAGCACCTCCTGACACTGTTCAAGTAGCAGCAGATTATCGAGGCAATATTACACTTTACAAAAGTTATGCTTACTCTTTTTGCAGCATTCCATGCTCATCTGGGCTCTCAGTGATCTTATTTTCTATTACAAACACTACTATCTAAACAGCAGTAGAAGCCAGAATCACGAATCCAGTCTGTAGTTTGCAGAACTTCCTCTGGGGTCATTTCTCTATCCAAGTCCAGTCTGTAGTTTGCAGAACTTCCTCTAGGGTCATTTCTCTATATAAGGAGGTTACATTGTTTATCCAGCTGTACATTGCCACAATGACTATTTGTAGGCTTTGTGACTTGACCAGGACTTTGTCAATTTCATGTCACGACAACTGAAATATGTACTGGTAGAGAGTGTATTAAGTATTTTGGTGCCTGGGTAGACATCCAGCTTTGCACATACAACGTGTTTCTCTAGTAGCACAGCGCACTGCATGCCTTAGAGTCTCTGTGTAAAGCTGATATTGCCTTTGGCAACTACAGAACGTCTCTCACTCTCTGCTTCCAGGAGAATGGAAGATGCTAATACACTCATGCTGTTCTTCACCTTGTACTTGCTGTTTCGCTCAGTATGTCAGTACTTGAAAAGTGCCAGGCATATGTTGGTTTCTGCTTGTCACTCTTGCTGTCTTGGAGTCTTGAGACACATACATTAGATATGTGACATATGCTAAGAGTGAACTGTTAATGTTTGAAGAGGATTTCCATTGCATAACATCAACTTTGTGAGTGTTAGCCCTCCAGCTTCTCATACCTAATTCTGTTTGTGTCCCCTGACTGGTTAATTCTCTGCTCTTATGAGGCTGCACAGCACATGGAATTTGCAACATAACTACTCACTGAATTTAATCAGTTGCTTTTCAACCCTTTCTTTGAGCTCTGCTTTGTGAGGATGAATTGGCAAATCCAAAATATTTCCACCCCCTGCCCTACTGTGCACTCTTTCGTCTTTCATCTGCTTATTTTCCTCTTGGCATTTAATTATTTCTTTTAATTCGTATTAAATTATTTTGTCCTTATTTCCCCTCTTCTCTGTATTTACATAATGTATTTTAATGTATTTATTAACTTTTTTTCTGATTGATTCTTTTTTCTGTCATTCACCCTTTCCTTTCTCCAACTCACTATTTTTCAGTACCTTGCTCTACAGGGTTTGGCAGGCTGATACTTGCAGAACCAAATGAGTTAATGCCGTGGGACAGAAGGCCTTATATAATCAGAGAAACATGGGTCAAAACTACCTGGCACGCAAGAATACAAGCAAATTCATTATTACTAGTCCAAAATGTTCTAAACTAAACTTCATTTGGACTGGATGGTTAAATAGCATTTATTGGAGGAATTTGCCTTTGAATATTCTTTAGTGAATGCCATTTGTGCTTTCTTTCCATTCATGTAAGAAAATCTGAATAATTATATAATGGCAGTATCACAATGAAAATAATTTTCTACAGGTATTGCACAGGACAATTCAGACTTAAGCACAATCTTAATCAAGCCTCAGTAAAGATCATAGAATTTTTTGCTAGCATGAACATAGTTGAAAATAAAGTCATTTAATTTAATACAGAGCATTGTAACTGGGCTTTTTATGTCATCACATAGAACTTGAAAACAAATTAGAGATGTAGGGGGAAGGACATAGCTATCTTTTGTCCAGGATGAGCAAAAATGCCTGGCTGATATAAAATTGTAGCTGTGATGGCTCAAGGGTTATAAATTAGGTACATTTTTCATGGAGGTGTGTCCAGTATGATTAAACTTGCTCATAAAGTTTGGGGGAAAAAAACTCAAACCAAAAACCAAACAGACAGACTTAACAAGTATGTCTAGGTTCTAATTTACATTTCCCAGAGACTCAAATATAGGTGATAGAACCAATAACAACTTATAGGATGCCCTTCCCTCTTCCCCCCCTTCTTTCCTGAAGAAAAAGGAATTAGATGGAGAGAGAGGAAAGGTATGCAGACCCAAATAAATAATCTCACTGTGATTAGGAAGTTAAATGAAGAAAAAGTTTAACAATAAATAAAAAGT
>WAAF01013583.1:782-11799 GCA_013400475.1 Tricholaema leucomelas
CCTAGACAAAGAGCAGAGTTACCACTTCCTAGGCGCAAAAAGCACACAGCCAATCCTCAGCTGAGTGCAGCGCGGGCCCGGCACGGGGCACCCCTCGTGCTGGAAGGGTCCCCCCCTGCTCCCCCCACTTCATGCCTGCAGGGCAGGGGTTGGGGGAAACAGGTCTTTTTGCGCCTTTTTCCTCTCCCATTCAAACCACATTGGGAGAGGAAATTTCTGGGGTACACGGGACCTCCAGGACACTGCTCCATTAAGAGTTGACCCTAGTTCAGTTTTGTTGGGCAGCATTAGATTATGGAAGCAGTCAATTTCCCTTTCACAGTTTCCTACAGTTCGTAATCTTTCCACCTCTTCTTTTAGCTCAGCCACCATGTTCAGCAGATCCCTGATCTGCTCACACCTAACACAGCTGTTGCCCCTGCCATCCTCCATATCAAGTGCCAGGCTCCAACACTCTCTGCAACCTGTTACCTGAACATCTTCATGTTTGTGTGTGGCATCTGTTTGGGTGCCTACTGTTTTTCTACCAGTCTTTGCCAGAGTAGAAACCATGACTTTCAGTAACTGCCCTGTCCTCCCCTCCATTTGGGTTCCGCACCCCCCCGCCTCTCAGCAAGAAGATGCCGCCGTTGCCTACTCTCTTCACAGCCACATTCCAGTTTCCGTTAGGTCACGTGTTTTCTGTGGCAACCCCTCCCCCTGCTGTGTCACTGTGGTTGGGTGCGTAAGCAACCCAAGCCTGCCACCCCTCCTCATTTCTTTAGGAGTTCTGGAGTGGGTAGTCCCTTGTTGCCTGAAAAGAAGGGAAAGAAAAGCCAAAAACAAGAGTCCCGAGCTGAGGTGGCTGAGTCTATGGCCTATGGAAGAGAGAGCATGTCTCTCGTGAAGGCTATAAAGATGTAGCAAAACTATGCAGGGAGAAAATCAGGGGAGCCAAAGCACAGCTAGAGCTTAACCTAGCTACAGCTCTTAAGGGTAATAAAAAATGTTCTATAAATTCATTAACAGCAAAAGGAGGACTAGAGAAAATCTCCATACCTTGCTGAATGCAGAGGGAAACTCAGAGACTAAGGACAAAGAGAAGGCTGAAGTGGTGAATGCCTGCTTTGCCTCAATCTTTATCACGGGATCCAGCAGTGCCCTGGGCACCCACTGTCATGGAGTATGAGTCAGGGAGAAGAATAAGATAGAGGACATCACAATAAATGACACAAGTCTGGAGGGGCATGTGGGCTGCACCCAAGAGCGCTGAAGGAGTTGGCAGATGTTCTCAGGCCACTTTCCATTATTTACCAGAAGTTTTGGGTAACTGGGGAGGTGCCAGTGGACTGGAGGGTAGCAAATGTAACACCTGTCTGAAGGTCAAAAAGGAAGATCTGGGAAACTATAGACCTGTAAACCTGCCCTTGGTACCAGGGATGGTCATGGAGCAGATCATCTCAAATGCCATCATATGTCGTATAGACAGCTACCAGGGGATCAGGCCAAGTTGGTTTATGAAGGGCAGGTGCTGCCTGACCAATGTGATCTCCTTCTGTGACAAGATAACCTGGCTACTAGATGAGGGAAATGTTGTCAATGTTGTATTCCTTGGCTTTTGAAAAGCCTTTGATAGTGTTCCCCACAAGATTCTTGTAGACAAATTGGCTACGCATGGCTTGGATGAGCACACTATTTCCCGGATAAAGTACTGTCTGGATAGGAGGGCCCAGAGAGTGGTGGGAAACGGAGCTAAATCCAGTTTCAACAAGGCCAAATGCCAAATCCTGCACTTGAGTCACAACAACCCCAAGCAGTGCTACAGGCCTGGGGAAGTGTGGCTGGAAATCTGCTTGGCAGAAANCAGACACAGTGCAGAGCAAAAGTGACCTAATCTTTTGTTTTGCTTTTCTTCTTTACACATCTTAGCAAGACTGTGAGGGAAGTCGACACCATTGTTTTCATTTCTCAGCCTATGATCTAGTTCTTCTCACCAAAACATGCTAGCTAGGCTCTAACTAGCACAGCCAGCAGTGTGCCCAGGCAGCCAAGAAGGCCATTGTCATCCTGGCTTGTATAAAATTGCTGTGGCCAGCAGGAGTAGGAAAGTGATTGTCCTCTCATACTCAGCTTTGGTGAGGCCACACCTTGACTATTGTGTTCAGTTTTGGGCACTAGAATACAAGAAGGATGTGGAGGTGCTGGAGTGGATAAAGAGGAAAACAATGAAGCTGGTGAAGGGCCTGGGGAATAAGTATTATGAGGAGCAACTGAGGGAGCTGGGGCTGTTTAGTTTGAAAAAGGGGAGGCTGAGGGGAGACCTCATTGGTGTCTACAACTATCTGGAGGGATGTTGTAGAGAGCTGGTCTCTTGTGACAGGTAATTGGAGACAGCACAAGAGGGAATGGCCTCAAGCTGAAGCTGGGGAGGTTTAGATTGGACATTAGGAAAAAGTTTTTCATGGAGTGGTCAGGCACTTGAATGAGCTGCCCAGGGAGGTGGTTGAGTCATCAACTCCGGATGTGTTTAAGGGTTGTTTGGATGTGGTGCTCAGGTATATGGTTTAGGGTGAATCTTGTAGAGTAGGGTTCTCGATTTGACTTGGTGATCCTGAGCGTCTTTTCCAACCCGGATGTTTCTATGATTCTGTGATCCTGTGATATTTACATTATTTCTATGAACAAAATAATTAAGATAAGCAAAGTGGGTCAGTTTTTCAAATAAAAATGACTGGAGTGATTAAACATAAGGACCACAATAAGTGGGTCAACATAGCTAGACTGTAAAATATAACTATTTAAACAAATGGAACGTGCATAAAGCTTCTATATTGATTGATTCAAGATCACACAATAGAGGAAAATACCAAAAATAACAATCAAATAAAAATAAATTATAACATAAAAGTGATAAGACAGTCATGCTTGTTTGAAAACCAATGTTATAAAAGGTGTAAAAATTCATCACTTCTTCAAGAAGAAATAAAATACACATGGTTTTCTTTAGAACATATGATAAATAGACACTATATTTTCCAAGAGAATTTGTTGGTAGCATATCGGAGACAGATTAAATAAAAATGCCGTTAAGTTTCAACATACTATAGAAAATGGACAGGTTTTGTTAAATATCAACTTACAAGAACAGATACTGAGGGCTTGTAGAACTGGCTCTGACACAAAAACAAGCTGTGAAAATGAACATTTTAAATGCATGAGTCAATTTAAGGTGAAACTCTAGCAATATTGCAGTAAGAAATAGTTTGGCCATAAAACACAACAGACGAAGATGTGATTAATAATAATTTTAAAAATCCTTCTAAAATATTCAAATATGACTTATTGATTTATATTGAGTTTCATTCATTGTTTGTGCTCACTCATTCTGGAAATGCAAAATATATTTGTTTGGGGATTTTTGATTCTTAATTACATTCTAAGAAATCTTCAGGTAAAGACCAGTGCATTTTTTGGGGGGCAGTTCTTCTTGTGTTTCAAAATCTGTAGAAGTAGATTTTGATGGTGGTGTGGTTAGGAGCTCAGAGACATAATTTCAATCTTAAAGTACCTAAAGTACTTTTTTTTTGGGTTTACATTCATGCTCCTTTGACATTGACTTTATTTAACTTCATGGCTTTGTGAACACTAGTAGTGTAAATAATTGATTCAATGGAGAGATTTATTTCTTTAGCAGTTGTATTTTACATTAACCGTTAACCTCCATCGTGCTAAAAGTTTGTTACTTAAGAGTGTAATTAATTTGAGAAGTATTAAAAATTCTCTAGTTCAACTTATGTTTACAGTATATAAAACATATTTTTAAAGATCTTTGAAAAATATTAGATCAAATTTTCTGTTGACTGAAATTGACAGTTTCATTTTCTAGGAGTAGTCCAACAAGAGACTCTCAGTGCATAACAGTTATACTGAAGGAAGTCTGTATATTTTTAATGAGAGTTACAAATTCTCTTATTTTAAGAATTGTAACCTGGCATCTAGTAATTATGAAAACTATGCTTTGTTGCTTCAAAGCTTAGTTCATTTGTAGCCTAGGAAGGAACACTTGCTATTTCCAACTCTGGTACTGTCTGAAAGGACAGGGTGTTTTTAGAAGAAAAATCTCTTTCAATACTATGACAGTGTTAGAAAGGTGAAGGTAGTAATTTTTCACGTAACATGATGACTAAGAGGTAAGGCTGGCAAAATTAAAGTAAAAAAGAACCCCAAACTCAGTTCTTATTTTTCTAAGTATTTTGAGATCAACAAGAAAGTTCAATGAATGAAATGTCTTGTATTTGCAAAATATTACTAAATAAAGCACCACTTCTTTCTAGCTAAGTAACCTGAAACAAGTCACAGTTGTGGATGTGTCAGCAAACAAGTTCCATTCGATTCCAATTTGTGTTCTTCGGATGTCTAATTTGCAGTGGTTGGATATTAGCAGCAACAACCTGAAAGATCTCCCGGAAGACATAGACAGGTAATTAATGTTTTAATCATTGAGGGGTCTGTGAACTACAAAGAAATTTAGAAAGTAACAAGCTTCCAAGGGACACTATTAATGAAAAACTTCTTTAAAAACTCACATTTGGAAATGCATCAGATAATTTTCATGTAAACTTTAACATTATTATTGACAGACTAGGTCAAAGAACAGAAACTGCATTTTCTATCTCAATGACTTCAGATGGCACAGTCAATGTCTCTACTGTTCAGTTAACTCATGGTATTTACTACATTCATGATAATTAGTTATTATGTCCAGGCATTGTTCTTTGGGAAGTAATGGGGTATACTCTGCACCAGTTCCAGCAAAAGAGACTCACTGTATGGAGTTTGCAGCAATTTCTTCCTGAAGATTGATGAACTAAAGCATATTTAAACTACTAAAGGATCTGATATACTTCGCTGGTAAAGCAAAAGAATATTGATAAGATTAAAAATAACCAAAACTCCACACTGAAAATCCTTCTTTCCTACTGTGAAGTACATATGCATGTGCACACATGTACTCACTCAGTTTAGGAATCCACTAAAACTAGTTTACAAACAGTCATGCTGATCCCTTTAATCAGACTGGCTAGCCTGAGAAGTAACTTCTTATCCTATTTATTCACTTTGGATTTTGTTGTAGCTTGGTTTACAGAATTTTACATCGACATAAGTAACTAAAAATATATATTAACAAAATTTAATAATGAATTTATATATGGTACAAGTACAGGGAACAATGAATTTTAATTAAAAAATTAAAATGTCTTAATTATTTATTGATCTGGGATAGAGAGCCCTGAAGCAGAAGAAACATCACAAAAAACTCAATTGACGATAAGTTTTGTAAGGCATTTGTTGCTGGGAAAAAGGACCTTTCTGGGATGTTACTTATTCACAGATTGCTATGACAGCATAGCTGAAGCCTTAGTTTGTATTAGCAATTTACCTGCTCTATATGCAACAGCGTAAACCTGCCATTTTTTTCCCGGGGTATTTGAGAAGAGATGTGATTAACTTCAAACAGCTTCTAAGACTTTATTTTTATTTTACAAAAGGATACTCCTTTGACGTAAGGACTTACACTTTTTTTTTCCTTCCATTTTGTAACCTAAATATGTTTCTCTGTCTCCAAAATATTAATTTTCTTTATTTGATCCTCTCCATTTTGTGCTGAGTTGCCACAAAACAAGGTTTTCTTTGTTTGAGTTTGGATTTTGAATTTTAAGGGCTTACATACATTCTAAAAACTATAAAATGTCAGAATATTTCCTCACTGTAAACTGATACTCTCATTTAGACTCATGCTGTGCCAGTAAACTGAAGCCTTTCACTAAATTCAAACAAACTGTATGGACCCGATAAGCAACAGCCTGCAATAGTGTTTTAATAATGGACTCCTCTGGTCAAGTGAGACAAATGTTTTGTCAATTTGCTACCTTTTTTTCTCCTATCTGCTCCAAGGAATAAATGCTCAAACACCATTTTTTATTGTATTAGGAAAAGCCAAGGGAAATAAAAAGGAAGCCCAACATATTGCTCCACAAAACACTGTTGTTAAATTAATTTCAGTGGGACAACTTGCAAATGCCATATGACCAGCAGTTTGTCATTCTGCTGCTCCCCATAGTACTAATTACTAGTAAAAAACAATAGATGGAATATACTGCCTCCTATGGACATACATAGTTAATAGAAATCAGCATATAGTCGGAGGTGTGAGCTGGTAACCTGTATTTTCATTTGTTACAGCATTGAGAGAGAGTGAAGCTTTATATCATGTTCTATCTGTATCTTCTATATGAAAGCATAGTAATTTTTGTAACATTTTATCTTGGGCATATGTCTGAGTTCTTTTCAGATGCATGCTATTAGTATCTGTAATGCTGAAACATGACTGGAAAATCCGGTTAAAATTGATGACTATTAAAGTAAGGTATGAGTAACATTTGAGAATACAAAGGTGATGCATGTAATTGTCCTTTCTTTACACAAGATTAAATCTGTATTGCTGTTTTGCCTAGATATTTCTGTCTGAAACTAATATTTATTTGTGTTTTACATTTCTACAGGTTAGATCAGCTGCAGACACTTCTCCTGCAGAAAAACAAATTGACGTACCTTCCTCGAGCTCTAGTGAATATGCCAAAGCTCAATTTGCTAGTTGTCAGTGGTGACGACCTGGTTGAGATACCTACAGCCATCTGTGAGTCAACCACAGGTTTGAAGTAAGTAAGAGGGAAAGGAATATGTCTTAAGAAAATAAGGTAAATGCACCCAGAAGAAATACTTTCCAAAACATCAGTTTCTACTATACTTGCTGGTCAAATTCTGAATTGATTTATGGTTGAGCCTGTAAGGAGGCACCAGAGAGCTTAGAAATTGGAGAGGCACTACAGCTTTCTGGATTTTATCTGCCAGTTCTCCATATTTTGCATCTGTATGTTTAAAAATGTTATTTCTGTGTAGACTTAGTCATAGTAGCTCTAACTTGAGAGTTGTAAAGCCCTGGCCTAGTATGAGACCAGTAGTCTAATAGCTTTGGCAGTGCTGCCAAAACATGCTGCTGAGAATGGGAGACATGGCTAGTGTAGAAGGCTAAACAGTGTCACATGAGCACAGTAGTCCATGTTTTGTTTGTTTTGAAAGATCACTGCATTATTGTGTGCAGGAAGAGACTGAAAGGCTTTTTAGTCAGGTGATGTTCAGATCTTTGGTTATGAAACCAATAGAAATTGTGTACTAGGTCTGTGGCTGGGATGAAGTTCGCTTTCACCATAGCAGCCCTTACAGTGCTGGCCTTGATATTTGTAGTTAGAAAGAGGGTCGATGAATTATGAAGATTTTGGACAACTGTTGAGCAGTGCTCTGACAACTCCAAGACTGTCTCTCCATCCTTCTCCCATAGAGGCAAGTAGGCTAAGTGTGAGCAGAGATTGGTAAGCAACACAACTGGGACAGCTGACTTAAACTGACTAATGGGATATTCCATACCATATGATGTTGTGTTTATCAATAAAAGCTATGAGAAGGGAGATGGGTCATTTGTTATTAAGGTCTTCCAAAGCAACCGCTACACTTACCAAGTGTCTGTTTCCCAGCAAGTGAATGGACATCACGTGTTGATAAGGACCATAAAGTTTTTTTTGCTTTGCTTTGCTTCTAAACATGACTTCTGCTTTTCTTCATTAAGCTGTCTTTATGTTAACGCACAAGTCCTATATATTCTTTCCCTGTCTTGCTGAGGAAGGGTGGTGAGAGAGCTGCTTAGTGGGCACCTGGCCAGTCAAGATCAACTGACCATAGACTCACAGTAGTTCATGAGATTTTTATAAAAGCCACATGATTTGTTGAAACATTTGTTATTTTGAAAGTAGCAAATTTATTTTTTTTTCCATTCTTGCAGAGGTAATTGTAATCAGAGAGTCTCAGAATGCTGACCACTTACTTTGCACATTATGTAAGCTGTTTATATAAACCATCTACTTTTCCACCTGCAATGTGTAGCTTTAGGATGTTTGCAAATATGATGTAATTCATGTCCAGTCATGCACTATAAATGAGAAATAATGTAACCATGGTTTAAAAATTGGAGATACTTTTTGTTAGCTGAGTGATATTGGCAAATTTCCAGATTGCTAGGCAAATGATGATAGGATGGAAATTTTACTGCTCTTTAGTGGATATGAAATTACAAGGTAGTTTTTCAGATGTTCCATATTAAAGAAACATACCTGTTATTGAAAATAATGGTTTACATGGATAAGTAAACAGAAAGACATAAATCTAATCATTTTTATATAGAAAGTGCAATATTGGGAAGACGTAATTTTCAATTCTTATTTCTAATAATATTTCCTGACAAAGCCATAATGTAAAAATTGAACATATGTTCTTTATGTTTCCCCTTCTGGTTATGGTATTCACTTCTAAAATAATTCACATTGACCAGTGTTGTCCATGAGATTGTTGCACATATTCTGGTGTTACACCCTCTCTAGATTCGTAAGTCTTAAGGATAGCCCAGTTGAAACTATTGTATGTGAAGACACTGAAGGAATTACAGAAAGTGAACGTGAACGTGAGCAATTTGAAAAAGAGTTTATGAAGGCATACATTGAAGATCTAAAGGAAAGGGGTATGTACTGACTTGCAATAAACTTCCTGTTGTGTTGAATATAAATTCAGATATGCATTGGGGATATTGATTTGTAGCAGTATAAGCAATGTGTCCTTAAACTGTAACTGGCCATTGTAGTTTTAACTAGGAATAAAAGTGAATACACTTTGTTAAAAATTTGGGTTCTCACTAGAACACCTGGTAATAAATGAATATATGTAAAATTAATGGTGAATTCATACCTGCATTAACCTTAATTCAATGATATATATGCAAAGATTATCCTTAATTTCCAGATTCACTTGTTTCTTTAGTGATTAATATCAGTGCTTTTGAATTTCTACAGAAGTACATCTC
Source organism: Tricholaema leucomelas (assembly GCA_013400475.1). NCBI lineage: Eukaryota > Metazoa > Chordata > Aves > Piciformes > Lybiidae > Tricholaema lacrymosa > Tricholaema leucomelas. The sequence goes on from WAAF01013583.1 coordinate 9,730, forward strand.
ATCTTCAGAAAGAAACACAGCATATATATGAAATGCCCTTTACATTGTCAGAACATTCTTTAAGAGCCTATCTCCATCAGTGCACTAATTATTTAAGACTGTAGAACCACAGCAGCAAAATCACTTTTTGTATTCATCACACAGCCCTTGAAAGTTTACACATTACTTTATTTTGCTATTGTATTTTATATTTGCTGTAATTAAGTGACTGAATCTATTGGGTCATGTTTAGTAAAACGTGCCAAGAAATGAAAAAAAAACCCCTGTGAATCAAAATACCTTACAGGTTCTGTTTAAATCTCTTCGTGTGTAGAAATGAAGTTCTGTGGAATTAATAGTATAGTATCTTTTCACTTACAGTATTTTATGTAAGTGGTCTATATAGTGAGTCCCACAAGACCTTGTAAAAGAGAAATACAAAGAAAGGCCACTCCCTGTGGCTACTGACCTGCACACTTAGGTATTCAACCTGTCTACTTCTAAGGCAAGATCTACTGTAAAAGTGTCAGATTCTGGTAATGGTAGCAAGAATGGTTAAAAGGGAGAGGAGGAATGAATAAAAAGCTGAGATAACAACCTGGCTCATGATTAGTAGTAACTGAGTTGTATTTACATATTTGTGAAATGTGGAGCCTAAGGCAATGCAGGTTACACAATGCCAGTCTACCTGAAACCTGCATTTGACCCTGTCAAGCATAGGCTGGCTTTATATTCATTTGGGCAACACAGTTTGGAGATATACTTTTCTGCTTTATTAGACAAAAAAATTCTCTCTACTTTTAATGATGAGCTTGGACCACTGATCACATTTGGATTTCTTGCTTCTGAACTCTTGTGCTATAATTGCTTTTAAAAAAACAAGCTAGACAAGCAATAGTTTCTGCTGAATATGAGTCAGCAGAATTCCTGAAAGATAAAGAAGAGATCACTTGTTCCTTTGAAAGAAAAAAACAACCAAACCTAGCTGTCGCTAGCTAAAAGGTCTGTTTGTTTGTGCTGGATGACATACCTGAAGTCTGAAATGCATCTTTTTTTTTTTTTTTTTTTCCCCCACAGATTCAGCTCCTTCCTACACTACAAAAGTATTACTCAGTCTTCAGCTCTGAAGATCAAAAATCTCTAAATCACTAGTGAATATCAGAAACTCTATTTTTTCATCTGCATAGATAGAAAATGCTGGAAACCATAGATGACTAGAAACACTTCAAAATCATAATGATTTTTTTGGTTTTTTTTTGTTTGTTACTATATCTGCTCACAGTAACTGTAGATAAAATAAAGAGTGGTGGAGCCTTCATAAGATGCTGTTTCACCTTTAAATGAAGATCTTTATTTCCAAGACCGTGGTAACAGTCATTAATTCACACATAGACCTACAGAAAGTAAATATAAACTGTAATAATTTATACACAGGCATAGACATCATCAAGTTGAAGACATTATATGTTGAAGCTGAGCCAGTGGAACTTAATCATCTTAAAAAAAGATTTATTTGTATAAGAAGGGAAGGAATAATTTAGAAAATAAATGTAATCTAGCATATTTACATCCTTACAACATTTAAAGTATAAACACATACATATCTGTTTGTGCTTACTTCCTGTTCTTCATGGAAATTGTCCTTAGGATTTTTAATTTAGCTAAGTTTCATCAACTTTATGTATAGAAACTGTAATAATTCTTCTGCTTTTTTCCAAGCATATTATAAGTTTTTATGTGTTTGCCAATTAAAATACTAACAGGACTGAAACTTCTTTGCTTAAGAGTCTCATACTGTGTTTCATATGATAGTAGTGTATTAAATTAAATTTTAAGGTCTGAGCATCATGAATAAACACTATCAGCAAACCAATGATATATGTTTTCTACATGTGACGATTTGTTACTTGCCCACCCACACACCTCATGAAATCAGTCACACTAGATTCATCCGAGCTGGAAATTAGAATGAAGCTTTATAGTTACAGCTTAGCACAATATACAAGCAGATATTTACAATATATACAGCTATATACAGAAATATACAACTCAGAAAGTAGCACAGAAACCCAACACCCCTCCCAGAAACCA
>WAAF01013585.1:0-19942 GCA_013400475.1 Tricholaema leucomelas
CTAGGTACCATCGGTGTCCAATGAAAGAATCAAGACAATCTACAGTATGTGAGCACGAACCCAACGTCACCTGGGAGTCCCTGTTCTCATCTCATCTGTGAGGAGACAAACTGTTTGCTGATATGAGCTTTTGAATCACCTATATCTGAGATAGCCAGAATGAAGTGTGAACTGGACTTGTAATATTCATTAGTGTAAATATTGTTTTAGATTAGATCCGATAATTCTCAGCAATACTCTGAGTGAAGTAGACAGGAGTGGATTGTGCTAGTTTGAAGCTAGCTAGAGTGTTTTGGTGAGAAGAATTAGATTACAGGCTGTGAAAGGGAACAATGGTGATGTCTACTTGTTATTTCTTCCGCTGTTAGACAGAGTTCTGTAGCACACTAAGAAAAAACGTATCAGCAACCAATGCTACATCATAGAATGGTCTGGGTTGGAAGGGGTCTGCAAAGGTTATCCAATCTGAGGAAGCTCCTCCCTCTGCAGTAACCAGGGACATCCTCCACTTAGATCAGGTTGCCCAGAGCCCTGTTGAGCCTCACCTTGAGTATCTCCAGAGATGGGCCCCAGTCACCTCCCCGGGCAAGCTGTTGCAGTGTTCCAGCACTGTCCTGGTGCAGAACCTGGTCCTAACGTCCAGTCTAAATCTGGTCTGCTCTACTCTGAAACCACTGCCCTTTGTCCTGTCACTGCAGGCCTTTGCAAGCAGTCTCTCTCCACCAGAGTCCATACGGATTCAGTGATGCCACATACACAGGTAGCTTGCATTGGCCTAAACTTGATGCTGTCTCCCTTCTCATAGTTGGCACTCCCCTTAACCAAACTTCAGTGGCCTCTCCTTCTCCAGAACTCCACTTAAATCACCCCCATTTGGCAGAAAAAGCTCTCTCTGCAAAGATGAGCAGATTGTTTTATTGCTGGTTTAGTAAACTGCAGATATCTGCATCTACTGAACACCGGGGCCACTGCAAGGGAGGGCAAACACCCACACAGAGAGAAGCAAGAATGAGACCTCTGCTGCCTTCTGGTACGACAACTTGAGTCACATCCTGTACTTCCCAAACCAAGGCTCTGCAGTCTCACAAGACCCTTAACAGGTAGCCATAAACTCTTTTAAAGGAGTCAGATACACCTCCAAGCTCTTAGCTCCTCATCCCCAAACTGCAAACCATGTCCACGTTACCTTTTAAATTTGACCTGTCCCTTTAGATACTGGAAGAGTATCAGGTACTGCAGCAGGATGTGGCGGCGGAAGTTACTGTCGCTCAGCTGCAAATCCATCAGCTGCACAGCAACACAGAACCACACAGTGAGGAGACTGAACATGCCTGACTGTGAACAGCCAGCAAATGCTTTCAGATAAACTGCATGGACCCTGCTCTTACACTGCAGCTCTGCTCTGTGTCACCTGTACTTTCAGGACAGTGCCTCATAAGGAGCTGTCGCCTAGCAGCACTTAGGAAAGAGGACCCAAAATTCCTATTCTTCACAAGAACAAGGACCTGCTTGTCAGAGTGCCCCTGGAACTTGTTTGGCTTGTTTCATACTGCTGGATTGAACAACATTCAAGTGAAAAAGAATTTGGAAAACCACTCAAATGTCTCAGTAGCTGAGGGCCAGCCTGGTCCTCTTCTCCTGTGAGCTGCTGTCCAGATTCAGCTCTCATCAGCACCTGCAGAGTGATGCTCTGCTTGCTTTCTAGCTCCTGTCTCAGGAAGAGAAAAACTCAGGCTGCACTGAGACTTGTGTCCTGCCATCCTCTACTGCACCTAGAAGCTAGTTACGTACTATTCCAAAGTGAAGATGTAGGATTAAATTCAGCACAGTTGTATTTTTGACTTGGACAGAATTCAAAACTCTCAAGATCTTTCACCCAAAACATCATCAGTCAAGTTTTGAAAATATCATTCTAAAGGCACAACTCCCCCCAAACAGATCTTTAAATATTTACTCTTCTAACTTTCCTTTCTAAATGTAACAACATAAATCAAACAGTAATTAAGTGTGAATTTCAGCACAGACTCCTACTTCAGAAACAGAAGTCCACTCATTAGCAGTTAAGAGAGGCATAAAGACCAGAGCAAGAATGGAATAAGCACATTTCAGTACAGTGAGCGATGTAACAGGACACCCAGAGAAACTGTTGGGCCTCTATCTGTGGAGACACTCAAAGCCCAGCTGCAGACAGTGCTGACCCTGCTCTAGCCAAGATCTCTGAGCAGGAAGGTTGAACTAGACACAGGATCCTTCCAGCCTCAACTAGTCTGTGACTGAGAAGCAAGCTCCTACCTTCTCACTGGTGAGGAACTTTGCAAAGTACACATGTTCTCCTCCTGTCTTGAGTTCTTCCAGCTTCTTCCGGGATGCCTGAGTGTCGTCCAGCTTGTAGCTTTTGAAGACAGCCAGAACCTCTTCCGAGTACTGGAGCCCAGAGTTGGTCACCACGTGAAAACACAAAGCCCTTGCAGTTAGAGGGCTGCACCAGATTTAGTGTCAAGCAAGTCACTTGCTACCAGCCAGTCACAACGACCCATCTGCCACCAGCACCTTCTGAACGCCACCAGCACCTTCTGAACACCACCAGTGTTTACCAGCCCAGAGAATCTCACTGCTGGAAGTGTTCAAACCATACCCTGGGCTGGAAGCAGGGCACAGCTGCTTTATTGTTTGGAACTTAGGAAGACAAAGGCTCTGGATGATGACAGTGCTACTGTCCAACTCAGGTTTAGTTCACAATATACACAAAAGCAGGCACATAAGTCAGAGTTCAATCTGCAGTGCTGCTCTTAAAATCAATTCAGGACCTTAAAGCTGCAAGGAAGAAAAGCTCCAAAACGTCATCTGCAAGCCTGGCCTTGCTCAGCTTCCTTTGGCCTTTTTTTTTTTTTTTTTATTTGACAGCTGTGGGACCTCATAACTGGATTCCTACTAGAATGTCTGAGCAAAGGTGACCTCTTACTACCAGAAATCAGAAAGTGACAATTAACTCCCCCCTTAGAACCCTTGCTATTAAATAAACACTAAGTGGCAAATTCATACTACAGCAAATAAGAAGCTGAGGGGGATGCTCAACTCATTGCTCTATAATGAGATTTGCTTCATTAGAAACCACGTATCCTTAGGATCACAGTGGGATTAAGATAACCACCTGAAAGGAGGCTGTGGAGAGGCTAGTGCTGGTCTCCTCTCACAGGCAACTAGCAATAGAACAAGAGGGAATGGCCTCAAGCTGCAGCAGGGCAGTTTAGATTGGACATTGGGAAAACTTATTTCAGAGTGGTCAGACACTGACACAGGCTGCCCACGAGGTTGTTGAGATGTCGTGCTTGGAGATATGGTTTAGGGGTGAACTTTGCAGAGTAAGGTTAATGGTTTGACTTGATAGCCCCAAGGGTCTTTCTCAGCCTGAATGGTTCTGTGATTCTAAATTCTGGGTTTTGCACTTGATAAAGCAAAATAAAAAGAAAGGTACTTCTGACACTGTTGCAACATCTGAAGCCTTTCTGTTCCTGGCCTGCACAAGTTTTATGAGGGGATTTACCACACATCTCAACACCCTACTCACTACCAGATGTGCTCTTCAGAAAACAAAAAAGTGAATTTCCTCCTGCTCTAAGATTTTTCTTTGCCATTAGAGTTTACCTGTTCTACACTCATGCAGCCATTCTCCTACCCATGCGAGCGGTGATTTTTTTCAACAGTTGAAGCATGAACTTTGATTACCTTGAGGAAAGTTTTCCATGACACCTTCTCATAGCACTGCACAGGATTTCTGAAATAGTCTTGAAGGGACCAGAATTTTCTATACAGGTTGTAGTCGATGGGAATGGAGCTGAGGGAAAAGACAAAACAGCAACTCAATAGACAGATCAAACCAAACCAAGAAACAAACAAAATAGCAAATCAAGAAACAAAGCCCAAACCACTCCAAACCACCCCCAATACACTAAAATGGAGTCCACCTGAGACTGCGCAGCCTCAGCAAACACCACTCATTTTGTAAGCCAAGGAGCCAACAGTGACCCTCACAGAGCAAGCTGTCCTTCAGAGTTTGGTCCTAAGAGGTCCCCAACCCCAGTCTGTTGTGACTTTCTCATCATCAAAGCAAAAACAGTAAGAAAAAGAGATCTTAAGAGCTTTTCACTACTCAAGGAATGAAGAGGAGCACAGCTTCTTCTCCACAAAGCACAGACATCAAGTACTCAGGATCCCTGGATATGTTTTGGAAGAACAAGCTTTATCAAGGTTACTGGAGAGCACAGCAGTGGCTCTGAGCAAGGGCCTGCAGCTTCCACACCCTTCTGAGCCAGAACCTGCAGTTACTCCAAATGATCTGCAGATTTCTTTCTCTTCCAGGCAGCTCAAACAGACCACGACACTGCTAGGCTGTATCTGATCTTTAGTGAGAAGCAGATCAGTAGAATTCAGAGGACAAAAGTGAGGCTATTTTCCAAACTGCTCTCTGCTTTCACTTGATCAAGTTTTATTCCAACTTTAAAACTACTTTAAGCTTACCAACTTGTTGGTGCCTCATCATCTCCCATTTCACCTTCTTCTACATCCATTCCTTCTTCTCTCTCCTCAGCATGCTAATGGGAAAACATAATTTAAAATTGCCACAATAGCCACTGTGATTTGCATTCAACTTCCAGAGTGTTCTTTATTTTAAAGATTCTATTACGCTTTACATCAGGAAGCTTAAGCTGGTAATTCAGAGGTCTGTGAAGTATTCTTCCAGCAAATTGTGTACTGAATTCCTGTGCTAACCCCTCCTACACTGTGCAAGGGTAGCCTGACTTTCCTTGGAAAAAGCTGAAGGGACAGCTCCATCCTCTGGACTGTGGGGAAAACCTTAGTGCAGAAGTGACACTGTTCAGCCCTTGAAATCAAATCAACTTTGCATCCCTCCAAGTCTGCAGAGTTTCATATTCCAGGCAAGCTGCCTAGTTCCAGAATCAGCAGCTCAGCTTGGAAGGACAACTGAATTACAAGCACACAGCTCTGGATACTAAGCATAGCAGCACACTGCTGTGTTAATTGCCTTACGCATTTACTGCAGAACACCATAGGAGTTTTCACCTTCTGTCCCAAAGTGCTCTCATGTTCGTTGGTGTTGAACACAGTGATGTTTTCCAGGTTGAACTGACTCTGTAAGTTAAGGCCTGTGAAAAACAAGGGGTGAGTCTTAAAAGCTGTGAAGTGCATTCAGGCAGTTAAAGAGATGCTGTAGTCAGCTCTCACAAACAGCATTCAGAACTTGGGTTTGGAATCACAACAAATCAAAGCCACTTAAAATATCAAGGGCAGAGACAAGAACTAACATACAACTGCAAAGAGCTTTTCTCCAACTGGGTGGTCTGCAGATTTAGTCTTTGTTAGATGTGAAATATGATGAAATGCACAAGAGCTCACCTGACTTTTCCGAAAGCGGAAACAACCTAGCCAAGAAGAGCTGAATTCTTCCACAGAAGACTGTGTTTTGTGACTTAGACAATCTTCTCAGCAGATCTAAACATTGCAAGAAGCACGTTAGCATTTACCCCTCTTTCCATTTCTCACGTACTACAATTCAAGACCTGTCAATGACATGATCTACACAGCCAAGGAAAGGAAGCAAAGTTTGTAAACTTCAACAGTAAGAACTTCCTCAGATCAGACCTAGTTGTTTTTCAAAAGCATTCTACCAGTTCTCCTAACACATTCAACAGCAATAAAAAGTAAGTTCAAGTGAATCTCACTCAAGTACAGCCTCTGCTATAGGCCTTTCTGTTGCCCAGGATGTTCATCTACAACCATCTCCACCAATGAAGAGATCTCCCTATGGGCAGAATGACTTTTACACTAATCCTGAGCATCTGGTAAGTGAAGTGATCTGCCTTTATTCCTCGGGGAACACATCTGAATGCAAATCAAATTGCTAAATTCACTTTCACTTGCTGAGATAAGGAGTTCTTTAGTTCCCCACACCCCCACACCGAGAACTACAACTCACCATTGCACATTCGCAGCAAGTAATTTTTCCCTGCAGAATAAAAGGTGTTCTGAAACAGAACAGAGATTTAGCTGAGTAAGAGACCACAAAACCTTCTTGAGCAGAGTTTAATCCCTTCACAATTAGTAGGAATGAGCCATTTCTGATAACTCTGAGTCTTCCCTTAAACTACTAGAGGCAGGTTTCACAAGAAAGCAATACCCACAAATTCCCAGAAAGCACAAACCACAACACTTAAATCCAGTCTCCATTCAGAAAATCACATTACAACCAACTGTAAGGGCAGCAATCTTTTTTCTTGGAACATATCAATTGTTTTGGGTTTGTTTTTCTGACACCAGTTGCCTTTATCATCCCCTGCATTATTTATACACATAAACAAAGAGCAATGCACAAAAGATATACAGTGTTTTCAGCAAGTCGGCAGCAGGAAAAAAGAGTTTATAAGATAGTTGAATTAATGCTAAAGAACAGTTTGCGAATATACCTGGGGACAGTTTCCTGAAACTGAACAGCCTGAACAATGCCTGTGGGAGGCAGCTCTCCTTAGGACATCCAGGCAAGGAAAAGAGAGGAACTGGAATGCTTTTCAGGTGTCATCTAGAGAGCTGCTGACATACATGCTCCTGGTACTAACACCGAGGAGCGCACCAAGGATACTGAGATCCAACATTTCTTATCACCTGGCAATGAAATGCTGGCAGGTCAGTATTTCTGCCCAAGACCCTGAACTCCCTCTTGAAGTAATAGTCCCTGCAGCAGATGAGGCTCAGCAGCCTGTCACAGCAGCTCTTCTGCTGCAGCCCCATGGCACAGCAGAAGCACAAACCCCTCACAGCAGCTGCATAACGCAAACCATCCAGCAGAGCAGGACTGACGGAGTCACAGAATGGTAGAGGTTGGAAGGGACCTCAAAAATCATCCAGTCCAATCCCCCCAGGCAGAGCAGGATGATCTAGGGCAGGTCACACATCTCAGTGGGTTTTGAATGTCTCCAGAGAACAAGACTCCACAACCTCTCTGAGCAGCCTGCTCCAGGCCTCCAGCTCCCTCACAGTGACAGTTTTCCCTTGTTCTCAGATGGAATATTTTGGGTAACAAATCTGTCACTGCCACAGTCCTGTAATGGAAAGCTCATTCAGAAAATGACCAAGAAGACTTCTTTCCCTGCCAAACAGGGATGGAAGAATCTCCTGCAGCTCTGAGAAGCCAAACAAGCCAAGAGAGGCCACACATACAAACTGCACATCAGAAGTTAAGCTTCTGGTTTCTGAAGTGACAAACACTGTACACTGCAGAGGAAGGAGTCAGAAATAAAACAATCAAGTTGCGATTTCCTTTTCTGACCTCTGCTGCCCACGTATTTTTCAACCTCAAACCAAAACGTGCTCAATGCTACTATCTTAACATAGAAACAAAGACAGTTGATGGCACAGAATCTTTAGCTCCACTCTATCAATACCTACTGATTTCCAGGTAGCAACATTTTTCTCCACAAAAGTGAAAATTTTGTCACACTGATCCAAGGGCAAGCAATCCAGAACATCTCCTAGAAGCACAAAAGGGGTTGATGCAGTGCAGATGCCTGTGAGGAACACAGAATATTTTATTCAGCAGATTTGAACCGAAATGCAATGAAGGTGCGTGGCAGCTAAGGGAGATGATGCTGAAAAAAGAAAACAAGTTCTCCTGGGGCCTACCAATCCTAACAAAAGCTTGGGCTAAGGTCAGCTTTCATTAAAGCTACATCTATAAGCACACTCATGCAAGTGAGTTTTACAAGAGCTTTGCACTACTACAAAATAAAGAATAAAGGACCACTGTTCTAACAACCTCAAGGGATGTCGCATCTCTTGGTGGACTGCAGATGAACTCTCTCAATTGTAAATCCAGGTAGCACCACCAAACACACCCAGGAAGACTTGAGTCTCTTCCTCAAGCAACACACCACTCCAGCAATGTTCCAAGTCTACCTACCCATGCTCTGTGGTACGACAGTGCCTGCATTCCTCACACTCACAGCTCTTATTAGGCAGTTCATAAATCGCACTGGTAGCTGAGCTATGCAGAGTAAACCAAACAAGTACTGGATGTGGAATGTGAACAAAAGAGAAAGGGAAGAGTGTGAAAGCCTCCTCAGCAGAGATCAGCAGACTGACTTCTGACACAAAGACAGTTGCAGAAAAAGTGAACGCATGTAAAAACCAGGCACATGCTGCCAGGCAGCAGTGGAAGCCACTGCTACTCAGGAGAAGCTATTTCTGTCTCTGCCAGCGGCTGACAGAGACACCCTCAAGTAATTTAACTGCTCTGACTCAGAGTTCTTGGGTATGAAAATATGATGGGAAACTTCTAAGCATTTTACAGTGGTGGACACAGTGAGAAAATGCTAACGGTGGTGCAACAAACCCCCTGCATCTTCCTTTACTAAAAATAAAGAGATTCCAACACAAATGCCCCGCACAACTGAACTTAACTCCACTATACTTCATGTCTGTTCCGAACCATAAGGGCCACACACTGCCAAAGCTAACCACTGCAGAGGGCTTACAAAACTCACAAGTTAAAAATTCCTACAAATTGTCTCTAAATCTGCCAACAGATTCAAGAGAAAGATACTCACCTTCTGTGACTCCAGTAATTGCCAGAGAAATAATTGCCAGGAGATTTTCACACGGAGCTTTGTTTATCTAAACAAAGAGATGAGTGTTAATCTTCTCTGCTCTGACCTAAACGTATCTAACAACACGAACATTCTTGTTTCCAAGCAGACGTATTTAAAACAAATACTGACATTCAATTTTGCAGAACTTCAAAGGACCTATTAAACCAGACCTGCCAAGGAACTAAGTGAAGGTTTTCCTGAGGGAGCAATGTTTCTTGACTGCCTCAGCTATTGAAGACCCTACAATGTAGACTGTGCACAGTTATGTACCTCTGAAAATTAATATCCCACATTCAGTACCAACAAAATGTTCCTTGATTAATCATTTCTTTCAGCTGACTACTTACCTACAGTCAATCTTACATAGATAACTGCTGCATAATTCAGGTTTTTAGTAAACAGGATTTCCAAGTTGCTGCTGAATTAGTTAACCTGTAACTAGAAATTTGAGCTTCACGAAGAGACAAGCTGTAGCTTTAAAGTACTTACTATTTCTTCTTCTAAAACAACTCTAAAAGCTTGATCCAAGGTGCATTTCTTCTCATTTTCACTGCAAATGCAAACATTCCACAACAGTTAATAACAATTATTAGGGACATTACCAAAAATTATCTAGAGAGGCACCCTTGGAAATGAAACGACTTTTACTTACCTCCCAGGAATCTGGTTAAATGCATTCAGCAATGGCTTGATGCTTTTATGAGTCAGAGCATCTCTGGTGGATGTCTACCAAAACATAAACAGAGGTCAAAACCGTAGCCCAGAAGCAGAAGGATGCCCTCCCCCTTTGCCTGACCGTGGATGGAAATAGTAAGGAATCCATCTGCCACACAACAGGTGGTAAATCTTGCTTTTTAAATTAAGAGAACTTTGTACCAAGTCAGGCAAGTAAGTGCCCAGCAAATGAGGCATGTGAGCATCACACCCCAAAACTATGCTAATAGCAGGGTGGAAATCATATTTCCCAGTGCACTCTGGAGGAATATGTTGCTCTCAAGCCCCACACACAGAACTTCACCTGCCTGCCACGTAAGCGATGGTGCTCTGGGACGTGACTGCTGCTAGCAAGATCTCATCCAAGAGACACTGTAAAAGCACAGCTCATCAGAGGCGGAGAGCGCACAAGGGACGGACGCTCTGCCGTGGGCGTTCCGCCAAAATGCAATTAACCTTCAATTTATTGTGCATTTTTAACTAAAGAGCCGATCTTCCCCTGGCGAGCTAGACCGAGCCGCTCTGGAGCCCCGGCCCGAAACTCCTCTCGGCTGCGCCGGGAGGTGAGCTCGGGCCCCTTCCCCAGCGGCAGTCCCGGCCGGGCCTGCAGGGCCGGGGCTGGGCCGAGGCGGCGTGCTGCGGCCTGGCCGCTCAGGCGGGAGGAGAGAGGCCCGCCAGGTTCCCCTGCAAGCGGCAGCGAGGGACAGCAGCCTCCACCCCCGCCCCGGCTCACCGTGAAGCGGAGCCGCGCCTCGGGCAGGCTGAAGAGCGGCGGCGACATCGCTGCAGCCCAAGCAGGTTCCGCGGCGCCAGCCGATGACGCCTGACGCTCCCAGCAGCACCGCGGCTGTCCTGGAGACCGAGCGCCCGCTGGGCCCGGCGCCGCCGCGGCTGCTCCGCGCGGGTGCCGCCTCGCTCCCGCCTCCTGGGTGAGGCCAGGCGCCTGCGCTGTGGTAACTGCGGCTGAGGGGGGCTGGCGGGCCGCAGCGCTGGAGTCATAGTATTGCTTTGGCTGGAAAAGCCCTCCGAGGTCGTCGATTCCAAGCGTCAGCCCCACGCCACCATGGTCGTTAAACCGTGTCCCAAAGTGCCGTGGCCTCACTTTTCTTGAACAGCCCTAGGGATGGGGACTGCACCACCAGGGAGAAGGAGGAGGGGATGGGAGCAGGTGGCTGCTGCAGGTGAATTGCCTCCCGGCCTACCCTGCCTTCCCAGGCTGAAACTTTTTACACCGGTGGTGACAAAACCCTGCTGCGTGTTGCCCAGAAAGGTGGAAGATGCCACATCCTGCATCCCTTCCGGGCCGGGTTGGATGTGGCTCTGAGCAGCCTGCTCTGACTAAGCTGTCCCTGCTCACCTCAGGGGACGCTGGACTGGATGGCCTGTAAAGGTCCCTTCCAGCCTGTGCTTCTGTGATTCTGTGATCATGGAAAGCCACATTTGGCTGGAAATACTTCTGTATTTCTTTTTCCTGAACGGAGAAAGTCAAGCACAATGTTATGATGAATTTAAATCTGAAAAATTCTGCTATCATTCCATTTTGGGCTTGTTGCAAAAAAAGAGCACCCAACGCTGTCTCCTCCTTGCCCTACACTTCTTCACACACACACACCCCCCCCCCCCCACCTTAAGTAAGGAAAGCACTGTCTGATTTATTTGGAATATCCTCTTTCCCTTCTCCCCCCAGGAAAAGTTCATCACAAATTAGCGTTCCAGAGTATCTAAATTCCTTTCTTCTCCCCCTGCCCCGAGGGTCTGAATAGGGAGGAAAAGGAGGCGCCTTCCCGCACTGTGCTGACCGTGTGGCAGCCCGCTGCAGTCGGGCTGGTGCTTGCCTGCGTTTTCCTGCCCAGGATAGAATGGCAAATGGACACTTTGTCTGGAAAAGCATAAATAGAGCAGGGGAGAAGGCCTGAGATTCCCACCTTGAAAGGGTTCTCGCCTTGAAAGGGTTCCTGCCTTGACAGAGCTCCCAACAGGACAGGCTCCTGCCGTGACCGAATTCTTGTTTGGACCATCCCCACATTTGGATGGCTCCTGCCTTTTTACACGACTCTTGGCTTTACACCATCTCTACTTTCAGGTGGTTCTCCCCACTTCTGCACCATTCTGTGCAAACTTGCAAGTTTGACAAGCCCTGGGGTCCTTTGAGAAGGCTGATGGCGGCACTGGGACCTGGCTACATGCAGACACAGTTTGGCTTTCTGCTGCTGAGAGGCAGCGTTGCTTCCACGAACCCCTGTCTTGTGGCAGCCATGTCCAGAGACATTTCTGTCTTTGACAGCTTTGCCACTCACCTTGGGCTTCTGCTGCCTGGATCCAGACTATTGGATATTGCTTGCAGCATCAGGAGGCAGTCGAGAGCAGAGAAATCCAGCAAGGGATCACTGCTGAATTCCTGTCTCACCTCTGTGAGTAAAGCCTGCTGTGCCCTTAATTCTCTGCTCAGCTTGGTTGGTAGTGGGGTAAATCTGTGTTTGTAGCTTAGCCTTTTCCATTTCCTGACTTCCTACATCTCTAAATTTGTCCATAACATCCTGTGAAGAATTCCTGATTGAACTGAATCTGTAAATAAACCTAAACTAGTTCTGTATATAGTTTGGGGGCAGGAAAATAAAATAGTTCTATTTTTATAATTCCTGACTCGGCCACATTACTTCCCTGCCTTCCTGACAATTAGTCTCTAATTTTCATATTGAAAATAGCTTTTTAAATCTCAGTATGTTTTACTTTACAGTTAGAAAAGCAGCTACCCAAAGAAAGGTGCCCTGTGCCCAGTGCCACGTCAAACATCTCAGGGAACTGGAGGCTGACTGATGAGAGTGGGAGCCATGACACATGCATCCCTCTGGAATGGCAGCTGATGCCCTCCCACGGCTAAATGCTCTTTTTACAAGGGCTTGTGGTAGGGTGAGAATGGATTTAAGCTTGAGAAGGGCAAACTTAGACTGGAGACGAGAAAGAAGTTCTTTGCAGTGAGGGTGGTGAGACACTGGCACAGGTTCCCAGGGAGGCTGTGGCTGCCCCTTGCCTGGGGGTGTTCAAGGCCAGACTGGATGAGGCCTTGAGCAACCTGGGCTGGTGGGAGGTGTCCCTGCCCATGGCAGGGGGTTGCAACTAGATGAGTTTTCAGGCCTCTTCCAACCCAAACTGTTGTATGATTCTGTGCTAAATTGGCACTTGAAACCTGAATTGCATCTGCAAACTGTAATGGTGTGGTTCAGCTCTGCCCCAGTGATGTCTCTGCTGAGCTTGTCCTTTGTAGTTCATGGAGAAGGGAGGCTTAGACTCAACTCTCAGGCATGAGCTTAAAGCATCTGGGATAAGGCAGAGGAGGAATATAAGCCTGCCAACATCTGTTTCTCTGCATTCACCACAATGCTCTGATTCAGAGAGCTGAAGTCCCTACTTTGGATGAATCCTACCCTAGATGATGTGTTTTTCCCTTTTTAGATTACAGCAGCATGGTGACACCTCTGCAGAGAATGTGGGAAACATGCACGGACCTTTGCTGAGTACTGTGGAAGATGTTTTCATTTTCTTGCACCTCTTCCTACTTTTGCTGTCAGGGGAGGCTGAGCCTGTCCAGATTCAAATGCAGGGAAGCTAACCCCAGGGCTTTTGCTCCTCTAAATCTCACCACAAGCACAATGGTCATCTCTCTGTGTCAGATAGCTATGATGGTCTCCTGGGAAGACTGGAGAAGATATTTCTTTCTCTTCACCTCACCACCCTCACTAGTGCATGAACAACAAGTTCTGTATGGGCAGCAATGTGCCCTTGTGGCCAAGAAGGCAAATGGCGCTTGGGATGCATTAAGAGTGTGTCCAGCAGATCCAGAGAGATTCTCCTCCCTCTGTACTTTGCCGTGGTGAAACCTGGAATATTGCATCCAGTTCTGGGCTCCCCAGTTCAGGAGGGACAGGGATCTGCTGGAGAGAGTCCAAGGGCGGGCTACAAAGATGATTAAGGGGCTGGAGTACTGCTCTGTGAGGAGAGGCTGAGAGCCCTGGGGCTGTTTGGTCTGGTGAAGAGAAGACTTAGAGGGAATCTGATCAATGTTTGTAAATCTCTGAGCGCTGGGAGTCAAGAGGGAGGGGACAAACTCTGCTCAATTGTGCCCTGGGATAGGACGAGGGTCAATGGATGTAAACTATAGCACTGTCATGGAGGGGGGTCCTGCCAATTATGCCAATTGTTGCGGAGGGGAATTCTGCCACCTATGCCAGTTTGTGGCAAAGGGGAGAAATTAATTGGTGCAAGATAATTATGTATAAAAATATATATTTATTAAACTCAATATTCTGCATTCTCGTCACCCCCAACCACTATATTTAATATTAAAATGGATTCTTTCACTGTTATGGACAATATGACTTATTATAACTATATTACAATAGCTAGCATACAACTATAAACAGAGAGAGTTTTCCCCGCGGCTCAATGCTGCTTGGGGTCAGTATACCGTTTGCCCAGCAGGGTGGGCTGAAACNTGCTTTGTCCAGGGACCGTTGGCAGGACCTCAGGTGCAGGAGAAGGGTGCCGTGCAGTCTAGAGCACGGTTCTCACGCTGGCTGGCAGGCTGATCACGTGCAGGGTCTGTGTCCTGGTATCTTGGCAGCAATGGCCTTCACCAGGAAATGATAGTAGGCATACATGGCTGCACAGGAGTCTGTGCTCCTTGTAACTCACCACAGCAGGCTGGGAGATTCTGTCTCCATAATAACAGCATAAACAAGTAGGCCGGTGAGTCTAAATCTAATAATAAGCAGGTGTGCCCAAATGTAAGTGACCGTGAGCAAGGGGGGGAGGCCCGAGCACGGGGCCTGAGTGTGAGTGTGGGCATGCTGGTGAAGTGAGAGTGCAGTGAGAGAGCTGCAGGTAAAGTCAGAGCAAGTGAGAGCATGCAGAAGCAGAAGCACCTTGTTTACCTGTGTGCGTCTCTTTATGAACTGTGGGCCTGAGATGAATAGCCTTGGGCCATACAATGGCCAATCAGGGTTAGGCAGTCAGCCAAACAATACCATAATAGGCTAAATCACTTGCCTGGTACCCCCAAATATGGGGAGAGCATAGGTGGGCCCACACGCTGGCAGCGTGGGCTTATGCAACATGTTTACAACCAGCTTATATAACATGTTTACAACCTGGGCCGTAGGCAGGCCAGACTTTATGGCACCTAGGCCTATTGTACCCCTTTTGTGCTTTTAATGTGTTTACACCTGGTTTGGGCTTGTTTACCCCTGGTTTGGGGAGGAAAACATGTTTGGGCAGGCAAGGCAAAGTGAGGCAAAAAATAAGCCTATTTTCGGGCCTACAGGCCCTCCACAAGCACACCTCAACACGAGGAAGAACTTCTTGACTGTAAGGGTCCCAGAGCACTGGAACAGGCTCCCCAGAGAAGTTATGGAGTCTCCTTCTTTGGAGACTTTCAAGAGCCATCTGGATCCATTCCTGTGTGACCTGCACTAGATTGTGGTCCTGCTCTGGCACTGGGGTTGGACTCCACGATCTCTGGAGGTCCCTTCCAAGCCCTAAGATCCTGTGATCCTGTGAACAAGTTGCAGAGGCCAGAGGATTGTAACCACTGTATTCCCACACCCTCTCTCCAGTGCTGAACACACTAACAGCACAGCAGCCTAACGGCACCGAGGAATCTCCCCATGGGAACATTGCTTCTGAGGTTCTGTGTTTAAAATGGCCACTTTCTGCAGGAACAAAATGTTTTCAGATGAGCAACAGAAGGCTGGGGTTTGAGCAAGCACAGTGCTTTAAGTTGAGTGACAGTTAGTCTTGCATTGCCTCAGGAAGAACTGCTGTCCATTTCCACAATGCTGGATTGCTCTGCACTGCAGACACCTTGCCAGCCAACAAGGTTTTCTGCTGACTCTCCTTCTTTAGTGATCATTTCTCTTTTAAGTCTCTTGGAGAGTGAGAGGAGTTCAGCTTAGCATTGAGCTGAATTCCATGATGTGAATCTTGCTTCTTCCCAGGACTGGACCTTCAGACTTTTGGTCAGGTGTGGTATCTGGAGCATGACAAAGGCAGGCAGCCTCCTGCCATCTGTGGCTCTTCACAGGACTATTCCAGTGGTTGTCTTCTGCTGGCACGTCTGAATGCCTAGGGGTGACATATTGGGCTGGGGTATCTCCACATCACAGCGTGCAGTGCTGCAGTGTCTGCTCTGGTTTCTGTGCCCAGGCTGGGAGCACAAGGCCTTCCCTGTACCCATCACCATGGGCTACATGCTCTACCTTTTCTCTGCCTTGCAGCAGCAGGTTGGGAAGAGCCCTCACCACCTTGCTTGTCAGGGGAGATGGTGCACATGCTTTGGGTGGAGTTGGCTGGTGGTTTAGCTCACCTACACTGACCAGGTTCTGTGCAAGCTCAGATGTTTGTCTGTATTGCTCCCAGGAACTTCTCCAGAGGCAGAATAGCCTGGGCAGTGTAGGATTCAAAGTGCATTTTGGAAAGCAGGTGTGGGAGTCTGTAAAAATTGTTCCATCAGCAAAGCTGCCTTCTAGAGGAGAGTCTGACAGGAACTACTGAGATCATTAGAAAAAATCTACCATCTCTACCTTTTCTTGTGTTGTTTGCTTGTGTTGTGTGAAGGACTGCCATGACTTCAGCCTGTGCTTTAACTCAGCAGAGGGAAGCCCAGCCCCAGTGTGGTTCCCAGCTCCTGAACGCAGGCTATTTGCTGCCTTGCCAACCTCTGGTCCTGCCAAACTCTTGTTCATAGCTGGGAAAGTCTCAGACATCCCACATCGTGTTCAGATTGGAAGAGACAAATAATGTTCACATGAAATATAGATTGTGTTATTAAAACAAGCTGTGTAAGGCTGGCTGAGGGCGCTTGCGAGGTGCGGGGTGCAGTTGTCTTCTGCACCGGCAGAGGGCAGCATTCGCCCATCAGGTGAAGGTGCGGGGGCGGCTCCGCCAAGCTGCCGCCGGAGCTGCGGCGCCGGTGGGGAGCTGCGGTCACGGCGCCATCCCGGGCTTCGGCGAACATCTGTGATTGAAGCCTTTGTCTTACACTGCCTGGAAAAGGCAGGAGGTGTCAAAGCCGTGCCAATTCATTTCCAAACACGAGGAACGAACGGGGCTTCATAAATGTGGGACTAGCCCCCACGTGGGTTGTCCTTTCGGATGAGTCACCTAGTATGAGGCATGCTGAGCATTACGCATTCAGCCTTGGAACAAAGCTTACTCTTTGGGGCTTTTAAAAACTTTTTTCTTTCTTTCTTTCTTTTTTTTTTTTTTTTTTTTTTTTTTTTCCTCAAGGCTTTCTCAGTATTTCATCTCTCTTATTTTGAGAAATTAAACCATAGTATTGGCTGAATAAAAGGCCATTCTGAAGAAATAATTGGAGATTATTCTAGCCTCACTTCTCATTGTATGAAAGAAAAGCAGAGAGCTCTCTGAATAGGTTATAAAAAAGAGCTTTTAAACTTTTACAAAGACAGCAGATTACAAGTAACCTAAGGAGATATTGCCAAAGTAAATGGAGCCTTTTGTGGAGTACAGATTTTCCTTCAGCCAGTGCTGAGACTACATGAACAGAAGGCTGCCAGCATGCTGAAGAGGAGTACAAAAAATTGCGAGTGCAGCACCAGAGAGGATTTTCTTTTTCTTGGAGTAGGAACAGATGAAGAGGACAAACAATGTTACCAGTGTGATTTAATAGCATTTTATAGCATCTTGCTCCATACTGAATTTTCCCTCTGTTTAGAGCATTTTCTGGTATTTCCTCTTAGATCTTAAGCAGAGCAGGGATCAGCACCCAGTTGCTCCTGCTGGGATGTGGACACTTGGGTCCAGCAAGATGGCTGCAGTCACTGAAGCAGCTGCTGTGTAGCCCTGGCAGTTGCCTGTTCCCACAGTAACATCAGCATGTCACTTCTGCTTGCCACTTGATGCTGACAAATTCTAACAGCCCTGCTTACAGCCATCTTCATCACCTATTTAGCAGAGATGCCAAGCTGTGCACTGGACTGGCCTATGAACACTGCTCTCTTCTGGGGATCAGAAACTCTCTTAAAGGAGTAGTGCTGCATACCTGTAAGGCAGTAATGAGTTCAAATGCCACATCTGTTGTGGATGTGATTAGCAGTCAGTGTCCTAAGGTGGCTGGCAGTGTCTTAGAGAAGTGGAGCATCAGTTAGGTTGTGTTCTCCAGGGTGTGCTAGGTGAGAAGCTTTACTACGTCCTGTAAAACTATTGTAAGCAAAATCAGTTTTCGTAGACTCCTGGAATGGTTTGGGCTGGAAGGGATCTTAAAGATTATCTACTGTCATGGGCAGGGACACCTCTCACCAGCCCACATTGCTCAGGCCTGGTCTTGAACACCTCTAGGCAGGGGACAGCCACAACCTCCCTGGGCAACCAGTGCCAGTGTCTCACCACGCTCACTGGAAAGAATTTCTTCCTAATCTCCAGTCTAAATCTGCCCTCCTCAAGCTTAAATCCATCTACTCTCATCTCATCACTACAAGCCCTTGTAAAAGGTCTCTTCCTGGTTTTCAGATTTAAATGCTGTCACTATCTGAAAGCTGAGATGGATGAAGGTAACTATCACAACAGTGTGTCAGAACAAGTTTGTACCCAGAGATCAGCTGACAGAACATAGGTACTGATAGAACACAGCTACTGTTACCTTGTTTCAAGAGGCTGTGTAGTTTGAATTACAAAAACCTCTGCCCAAATGACATCTTTTGAAATAAAATCCTGGTTCAAGACCAAGCTGAGTTTTGATTCTAACTTCTGCCATCATTCCAAGTGTACTTGGAGACTCTAAAACCTACGTCTGACTGCACCACTGCTTGGTGCTTCAATCCCCCTTCTTCAGTGCCTTCCTGTGTTTGAATGTGCTCAAGAGCTCTTTTCAACCTTGTTCATCCCTGAACAATGTTGCACCACCTTGAGTGTGGAACAGCTGGCATGAGAGCTGGATAAATTGCCTTGTCAGCCTTGTTGAAGTAGCTCACCTGTTATTTCCAACCAGTCTACCTTGCACAAGGTAGAGTTCTGCATCCAAGCTGTGCTACCTTTGCTGCTTAATTTTCAGGTGGCATGGAGTGTACCCTGGCAGCATGCTAGATACTTACAGATTGTTCCTCTCCAAACTAGAATGCGTTTTCTGCACCTACACTGAGCAAAGCTCTACTGTTCTATCAGAAGGTGAAAATCAGATGACACACTATGGTGGAGAAGGACAGCTCCAGGTCCTTTTTGTGCTGGGGGCCACAGGGCTGGAGGCAGTGCTGCAGGTGAGGTCTCAGCAGAGCAGAGAGGCAGAATCCCCTCCTTGTGCTGCTACTCTCTCTACTCTGGCTGCAGCCAGCACACAGCTGACTCTGGGCTGCCAGTGACCAGTGCTTGGGCACTTTGGCACCAACTGACAGCCCCAAGGCTTTCTCCTCCAGGCTGCTCTCAGCCACTCCTCACCCAGCCTGCATTTGTGCTTGGGATTGCCCTGACCCAGCTGCAGGACCTTGCCCTTGGCCTTGCTGAACTCCATGAGGTTGGCTTGGGCTCACCTCTGCAGCCTGTCCAGGTGCCTCTGGATGGATCCCTTCCCTCCACTGTGCCAGCCACACCACACAGCTTGGGGCCATCCCCAGGCTTGCTGAGGGTGCCTCAGTGCCACTGCCCATGTCACTGACAGAGATGTTTCACAGCACTGGTCCCAGTACTGACTCCTGAGGGACACACTAGGCACTGGTCTCCATTTGGCCACCGAGCTGCTGCTCACAGCTCTCTGAGTGCAGCCTTCCAGCCAATTCCTTGTCTTCACTTGAGTTTAATCTCCACTTTAGCAATAAGGATTCAAAACTCAAGGCCATTTTAAATGATGCACAACCAATGTCCTGTTCAAACTCCTGTGGCTGAGGCAGGTTGATTACTTCCATAAAATGTTTCTTAACCACCTTGGGGAATACAGGACACAAGGTTGTTAGGATGTCAGATCTCCAAGTGATGTCACAGTTCTCAGGTTGCAGGATGATGGAAAAATATCGTGGAAGAAGGAAAGTGAGAATCTCAGAAAGACACTGCTGAAGAGACTGGGAGTTAGTAAGATGCAAAATAGAGCTAGCGTTGGAGCCATGAAGACTGGGAGGATGAGCTTGGCCTCAATGGAGAGGGAGGGAAGGAACTCTGGCAGGAATAAAAGAGAGCCCACCTTAGCTCCAGTTCAGCTCAGTGTTTGAGCTGTTTTGCCCTAAAATCAAGAAATCCACCTTGCTGTAAATGTTTCTCTATTGGTGCCCCTTGGGAAGGGGAAGGTTTGGTGTCACGGAGGGGGATTCTGCCGCCTGTGCCGATTGTGGCGGAGGGGAGAAACTAATTGGTGTGAGAGGATGTTTATAAAAATAGATATTTATTAACTTCAATATTCTGAACTGTGCCACCCCCAACCACTGAATTCAATATTAAAAGGGTCTACATGGTCATGGAAGACATTCTAGGATTAATGCTCCACTATAAATTATTAACAACTATATTATAATAACCAGCATACATTCAAATTATAAACAGAGTTTTCCCCACGGCAAATACCGCTTTGG
>WAAF01013586.1:0-36396 GCA_013400475.1 Tricholaema leucomelas
CCTGCAGCTCCCCTGCAGACACTGAAATGCAACTCTGAGATCTCTCTGCAGCCTCCTTCTCTGCAGGCTGCACAGCTCCAACTCTGCCAGCCTGTGCCCACAGCAGAGGTGCTCCAGCTTTTGGTGGAGTTCATCTTGGTGGCCTCCTCTGGACCCTCTCCAGCAGCTCTAGGTCCTTCTTGTGTTGAGGGCTCCACAGCTGGCCCAAGCCCTGCAGCTGAGCTCCCCCAGAGCAGAGCAGAGGGGCAGAATCCTCTTTCTCCATCTCTGCCCACACTGCTTTGGACGCAGCCCAGGCTGCCCTTGGCCTTCTGTGCTGCCAGTGCCCACTGCTGGCTCCTGCTCAGCTTCTCTCCCACCAGCCCCACTCAGTGCCAGGCTCAGATGCCTCCCCAGCACAGGGTTGGCACTTCCATCGTGTGCTGTGGTCCCAGTGGTGCAGAGGAGGACATTTCTGCTGGAGAAGCAGCAGGAGCTGTTGGGTGATCCTGTGCCTGGCATTCAGCCACCAGCGTGGCAAGGGCACAGCCTCTCCTCAGACAGACAGCTCTGGGGCACAGAGCAGGCACAGCATGGGATGGAGACACAGCATGGGATGGAGCCCTGAGCAGGGCAGGCCTGGGTTGGACTCAGCCTCCTGCTTTGGGGAGGAATGAGCCCCCTGGGCACGGTGGGGACTTGCCTTGTGCTTTTGCTGGCCTCAGCCTGCAGCAGCAGCAGCAGCCCTGAGCAGGGCAAATGAACCCCCAGAGGCTGAGCCCCAGGACTGGCTCTGGCACAATGAGCCTGGGTTTGTCTACCTGGAGTTGTGCCACGGTGTGCCAGAGGTGGGTGCCAGGAGCCCATGGCACACCTGTACACTATGCCATGCCATGCACCCCCCCTGGCAGCAGCACCTCCTCCCCAGGCCTACATTTGGGTAGCTCAGTGCTGAGGGGCACCACTGCCCCCCCTGTGCTGATGCTCCCCGGGGCTGCAGCCCTTCTCCCACCCCAGTGCCCCCCATTTCACCCAGGGCCAAGCATGTCCTGGGGGACAAGTGGGTAGCAGCAGCAGAGGAGAGCAGAAATGCCAGTGCCAGCTGCACTCAGCTGCAGAGACAGGAGAGGGTTGGCCCATCCAGGGGGCAATCCTCCTGCAGCAAGGCTTGAGGCAGGAAGAGCAGCACCAAGGGCTTGGAGCTTGCCCAGAGAGCCACAGCACTGTTTGAGCTGGAAGAGACCTCTGAGACCACTCAGCCCAGCCACCAGCCCAGCCCCACCATGGGCACCCAACCAGGCCCCAGCTGCCATGGCCACACCTTTCGGGAGCACCTCTGGGCATGGGGACTGCACCACCTCCCTGGGCAGCCTCTGCCGGTCCCTGGCCACTCTCTCCTAATAGCTCTGTCCAGAGAAGGGCATCGAGGCTGGGGAGGGGTCTTGAGCACAAGTCCTGCCAGGAGCAGCTGAGGGAGCCTGGAGAAATGGAGGCTGCAGGGAGCCATTCCCAGTCTCTACAGCTCCCTGAAAGGAGGCTGGAGCCAGGGGGAGCCTGGAGCCAGGTGGAGCTTGGAGCCAGGTGGAGCTTGGAGCCAGGTGGAGGCTGGAGCCAGGAGGAGCTTGGAGCCAGGGGGAGCCTGGAGCCAGGGGGAGCCTGGAGCCAGGAGGAGCTTGGAGCCAGGGGGAGCCTGGAGCCAGGTGGAGCTTGGTCTCTTCTCCCAGGTAAGGAGGGACAGAACGAGAGGAATTGATCTCAAGTTGGACCAGGGGAGGGCTTAGCTTGGATATTAGGACAAATTCCTTGGCTGAAAGGATTCTCAGGCACTGCCTCAGGCTGCCCAGGGGGGTGGTGCAGTGCCCATCCCTGGGAGGGGTGAAAAGCCATTTGGATGAGAGCTGTGTGCAGGAGATGTTGGCTGTGGTTGGCCTCGATGCTAAATGCTTTTCCAGCCAGGTCCTCCTGTGATTCTGGCTCCAGCCAGACCAAATCTCCACCCAGGTGTTTCTGTGACCCTGTGGTGCTGTAGCCCAGTGGCACAGGTGGGCAGCTGACCACGACCATGACCATGTCACCAGCTGGGCTCATGTCAGCCTGCCCCCAGCTCAGGACTGTGCTTTAGAGCTGTGCAGGGCTGAGGCTGTCCTGAAACCACAGCTGGAGTTCTGTGTGACCTCCTTGTGGGCTTTGTGCAGCCCAAAGCTGCCAGGCTCAGGCAGTGACCCTTCTGTGACCCCCTGGGGGATGGCTGCGGCCCCCTGCACACCCTCACTGTGTGGAGAGAGGCTTGGGCAGAGCATGACCTGTCCTGGGATGACTGAAGCTAAACTGGAATAACCCCAGCCAGGCCAGGCTGCCAGGGAGGCCTTTGCATCAGTTCCCTAAATTAGAACAATGCTGAAGTGAAGCTGGCACAGGCACAGCCCTGGCACTGGGAGGGAGGCAGGAAGGACACCAGCAAATTCCCAGGCCCCTTTCCCAGCAGTGCCTCAGGCTTGCTCCAGGTCTCTGGAGATGGGGGACAGAGGTCAGGCCTGTGGCTGACAGCTCTGCTGCTGGCTCAGCATCCCCCAGGCTGCCTGCCAGACCTGCTGCTGCCCACCCAGCTGTGCAGCCCAGGGGCAGCTGCCTGCTTGCAGGCAGAGAGGGCACAAGTGCTGGCAGGAGAGGCTCTTGCTCAGCTGAGCTGTAGCAGCTCTCCTGCAGGATGCTGCCTTTCATTTCCTCTTCCCAGGATCCAGGCTCCCAGCACAGTGGGGTTTGGAAGGGACCTCTGGAGTTCATCCAGTCCAACCCCCCTGGCAAAGCAGAGCACCCACAGCAGCTTGCCAGGATCTCTGTGTCCAGGTGGGTTTGGGACCCCTCCAGAGGAGGAGGCTCCACAACCTCTGCAGGCAGCCTGCTCCAGCCCCTCCTCACTTCAAGCCTACTGAAGCCTGACGTGGAGGGGTTGTGAGTGCAGTGAGTCCTCCAGGCACTGCAGGTGTCCTTGAGGAGAAGATCCTCCTCTGAGCACCTCCCTGACCCTCTGCAGCCTGTGTGGGTGAGTGCAGCAGAGGGGAGGCTCCTGCTGCTTGCAGGGGAGGCTGCAGCAGGGGGCAAAGGCTCCCACCCCAGCGCTGCCCTGAGTGACATCCAAGTGGGGAGGGCCTGGCCTGGAGACAATCCGTGGCTCCAGCAGTGCTTTAAGCCAGCAAAGGGCATGTGGGGACAGCTCTCCACGTGGTCTGCAGGAGTGGGAAGTGCTGCCTGGATCTGTGGGAGTCGCAGCCAAGCAGGGATGGTTCCCCAGATCAGAGGGACAGAGCTGCCAGGAGGATGCTGTGGGCAGGGAGCTCCTGCTCCATCCTCAGCTGCTTCAGAGCTTCAGCCCTCAGCCTCAGGGCTTGGAAGAGGACATCAGGGAGAAATGTGGCCTGGGCAGGGATTCCTGGAGGCCTGAGGGTCCCTGTGGTGTCTGCTGCCGGGGCTGTGGCAGTGGAAGGTGGCTGTGTTGGGACCCTTCTGCTCTCAGCTGCTAGGTGGAACACCTCCTGGTTTCCTCCTTCCCTTCCACATCCTGAGGGCCCTGCCTGGAGCCGTTGTGGCCCTGGCAAAGGCTGGATGGTGGCTGCCACATCCTGCCACCGCCTCTCTGCCACTGCATGGGGCACTTGGGATGCTGCCAGACCCCTTGTGCTGGGGCTCTTGGGCACTGCTGTGCCCCAGTGGCATGAGCTGCATCCATCAGACCTGCTCCCCAAGAGCAGGACCGTGGGCACAGCCTGGCAGTGGGGACACTTGTTGGCAGTGACCAAAGAGGAGCTGTGCCACGGCTGCAGCTGGCAGCCTGCTCTGCCTGGCAGGGTGGAGGCAGAAGGTGGATGGAGGCAGGAGAAGGCAGAGATGTGCAGGGCTAAATCTACACACTGGGGTGGGGATGAGGCAGAGTCAGACTCTAACAGAGGGTAAGGGCTGCCCATGGTCCTTCTCAGGGCACCCCTAACTGCCCTGGAGTGTCAAGGTGGTGATGGCATCGCTCACAGCCAGGTAAGATGTGGTGAAAGGCAGCATCTGGACAGCGCCCGAGGGACCACACAGGTCGGCAGCAAAAGAAGGCTGCGTTTGGGCTCCGGGAGCAGCAAAAGCATCGCCATGAGCTCCCCACAGGCTCCTGCCACCCTGGGGTGGCACAGCAGCGAGCCTCCAGCTCTCACCGTGATGAAAGCCAGCTGCAGAGTGCCCACCCCCTGGAGAAATGTCCCTGCTGTGGATCAAGGTCCAGCCCCAGCCGGGACGGATGTGGAACGTGAGAGGTTTGGCAGGAGAAGACTCTGGGGAAATTCCAGCCTGGCAGAGCAGAGACCTCGGCAGGCACAGGAAGGGGGCAGGGACCCTGGGAGCAGGGCCTGGGCAGCAGCTTTGTGATCTTCGCCCCCCAGCCCCCTCCCATCCAAGAGAAAAGGAGAAATCAGCAGGAGCTGTTCCCCATGGAAACGTTTGGATGTTGGAGGAGCAGCCAAGAAGCCATCGTCAGCCGCGGCAGCAGGCACTGCCACCCTGCCTGCCGTGTGCAGGGCAGATGGAGCAGCCTGGGGGGGAGAGGGGTGGAACCTGCCACCCTGCCACCAGCACCACCAACCCCTGGCAGCAAGGCAGTGCCAGCTGATGACAGGTGACCTGCTGGCTGCTTTAGGGCAGTAGTGGCTTTCCTGGAGTGGCATTAGGGAGAGGGATGCAGGGGGTAAGGGTTCCCCTGCCAGCCTTGCAGCAGCCTGCAGAAGAGGAGGCTCAGGGCAGAGCTCATTGCTGTCTGCAGCTCCCTGCAGGGAGGCTGTAGCCAGGTGGGGTTGGGCTCTGCTGCCAGGCAGCCAGGGACAGAAGAAGGGGCCAGAGGCTGAAGCTGTGGCAGGGCAGGTTGAGGCTGGATGTTAGGAGGAAGTTGTTGTCAGAGAGAGTGATTGGCACTGGAATGGGCTGCCCAGGGAGGTGGTGGAGTCTCTGTGGCTGGAGGTGTTGAAGCCAAGCCTGGCTGGGGCACTTAGTGCCATGGTCTGGTTGGTTGGGCAGGGCTGGGTGCTAGGTTGTGCTGGAGGAGCTTGGAGCTCTCTTCCAACCTGCTTGGTTCCATGATTCTGTGATTCTCTGTCCCAGGTTGGTGTTGCTGGGTCAGCTGCAGTGAGGCACCAGCCCAGTCCTGCTAAGAGAAGGGGACAGAGGCTCTGGCAGCCTCACCTAAGCTCAGCCCTCCTTGGCCTCAGCTGCTGGAGGCAGAGGCTGGGTGAATATTTTTTTCTGATGCTCAAAACTCCCAGGGAAAAAACTTGAAGATGTGGCAGAAAGGTCAGAAGCCTCCGAGGCTGCTGCAGGACCTGTCCTTGAGAGGATGCAGCAGGCTCTGTGAGCTCTGCCCCCCATGCTCTGCCCCGGGAACCTCTGATGCTGTTAGCTGCTAACTGCTGCCCCCAGCCTCCTGTCTCCACCAGCAGAAGATGACAGCTGCTGGGGGCAAATAAGTGAGCTGTGGGGGCTGCAGGCCGAGGCAGCTGCTGAATCCTTAATGAGAGGCTCAGCCCCGTGTGGTCCCTGCCCAGCTGGGGACTGCAGGGAGGCAAACAAAGGGCTGGGCACAGCTGGCATGAGTTACTGTCCCCATGTACAGCTACTGCCTGCCAGGTCAACAGCACATGGCAGTGCTCAATCAGTGACAGGCTGAGCACAGCGTGGCCTCTGCCATGGGAGGGATGAAGGCTCCACAGGACAGAGGCACTCACGTGGAGGAGCAGGAGAAGCTACACAGAGAGGGTGAAAGCACTGGAGTGAGACAGCCCTCTGAGTGCTCTTGGGACTGGGCTGGATGGGGCAGAGATGCTCCAGGGTGAAGGAAGAGGAGGTCCTGCACAAAGCCTGCAGACCCCAAAGGGTTCTGCTTTAGGGACCAACACATCACTGCTCCTGGGGTACAGCTGGACCAGCTCCAGCCTTGGGGGGTGAGATCCACAACTCCCTGCAAGGAGGCTGCAGTGAGGTGGGGGTTGGGCTCTTCTCCGTAGTTTCAGGTGATAGAAGGAGAGCAAAAGACCTGAAATTATGCCAGGGGAGGGTTGGAGATGAGGGGAACAAATTCTTTGCTGCAGGAGTGGTCAGGGATTGATGGAGGCTGCCCAGGGAGGTGGTGGAGTCCCCAAGCCTGGAGGTGTTCCAGAAACCTGTGGTCATGGCACTTGGGGCCATGGTGGTGCTGGGCTGGTGGTTGGACTGGATGAGCTCAGAGGTCTCTTCCAACCCAGTTCTGTGACCAGCATGGCCAGAACCTCCAGCAAGGCTCTGGCACTCTGCTGGTGGCTCCTGCAGCCCAAGCAGCTGCGCAGTGCTCTGTGGCGGTGTCAGCTTTGCTGTGCTCCACCCCAGCAGCAGCTGCATTCCTCAGATGAAGCAGAGAGTGATTTGCCATGGAGAGAGTGATTGGCACTGGAATGGGCTGCCCAGGGAGGTGGTGGAGTCACCATCCCTGGAGGTGTTGAAGCCAAGCCTGGCCGGGGCACTTAGTGCCATGGTCTGGGTGATTGGGCAGGGCTGGGGGATAGGTTGGGCTGCAGGAGCTTGGAGCTCTCTTCCAACCTGCTCGATTCTGTGATTCTCTGAAAGACAGGAGGACCTCTCCTCCCTCATTCCAAGCACAGCCCCCACTGCTGGCCCCTCCACGGGCTGCTGAGAGCCGGAGCAGTCTGTGCTGGACCTGCAGGTTCAACCTTTCCAAGCTTCCTTTTGCCACCTGCCTGACCTTGGGGCTGGGTGGGAAGGAGTGATCCAGGCTGGGCCTTGGATCTCTCTCCTCAGATTGGAATTTCAGTTGCAGGCCTTTTGCTGTCCTTCTGTCAGCTGAGGGGAGGGAGAAGAGCCCAAGCCCCACCTCACTGCAGCCTCCTAGCAGGCAGTTGTAGATCTCATCCTCCAGGGCCGGAGCTGGCCCAGCTGTACCCCAGGAGCAGTGCTGGTCCCTAAAGCAGAACCCTTTGGGGTCTGCAAGCTTCGTGCAGGACCTGCTTGGCTCTCTGCCTGCACCTGCCAGCCGAGAGGCTCAGATGCACTGCACCTCGGAGCTCTCTCCAACTTGGGCGATTTCTTTGTGCCTTAAACAGCAATTAAGAACAAAAAGTGGAGCTGCCTGTGCCTGCGAGCTGCTCTCTCTGCCTCCCGTCTCCCTCGCCGCGGTGCTGCTCTGATTTCCATCTCATGCATATCTTATTTAACATTCTGGAGCCTGTTTTGAGTGCCCCAATATTTTAAAATAAATTGCTGCATGTAAAAAAGCCTTAATGTCACATTCTGTTATCCTGCCTGTTAAAAGAGAAGTGAAATCTTCAATGGGGCCAGCGGAGCAGAAGCAATCACGCAGAGGGAGGTCCTATTAATGTGGATTACGTTTCATTATCCCAGCGCCGCGTGTCAGCCAGCTTCTCATCAGGCCTCACGCAACAGATCACAGCATTAACTCCTTGTGACCAAACAGGGGGGGCACAGCAGCTTCAAACTCGCTGCTTCTGTTCCTGCCGGCCCCAGCCCCGCCGCCGCTCCGCTGCCGTCCCTGCGGCTGCCGCTCAGGCTGCTGCCTGCCGCAGCACAGCGCTGCGGGGTGGGAGCGGGATGGAGAAGGGGGCAGGCAGGGGGGTGGGAGAGGGAAAAGGGATTCGCTGGTGGCTTAGGGTTGGAGGGTGACATCAAAGGGCATCTCGTCCGACCGCCCTGCAGCGAACAGGGGCAGCTGCAGCTGGAGCAGGCTGCGCAGGGATGCATCGAGTCTGATCTTCAACGGCTCCGGGGATGGAGCCTCCACCACCGCCCTGGGCAGCCTGTGCCAGGCTCTCCCCACCCTCACTCTGCACAACTTCCTCCTGATGTCCAACCTAACCCTGCCCTGCTCCACTTCCAAACCATTGCCCTGGGCCTGTCCCTACAGCCCCTTCTGAGCAGTCCCTCCCCAGCCTGCAGCTCCCCTGCAGATATTGAAATGCAGCTCTGAGGTCTCCCTGCAGCCTTCTCTTCTCCATGAGCATGGAGAGGGATGTGTGTGGGAAAAGCAGCCAGGAGAGGGGATGGGAGGCAATGAGGATTGAAACACGAAGAGTCTGTGCTGCCAGGGCTGCCTTCTCCCAGCTCCCCAGCTCCATGAGATAACTCACCAGGGCAGTCAGCCCAGCGGCCTCCTGCCTCTGAAGGTCTCTTCAACATCTGGATAGTCAGAACCATGGAACAGTTCAGGCTGGAATAGGCCTTTAAGATGGTCAAATCCAACCATGAACCCAGCACTGGCCCAGGGCACCACCAAACCATGGCCCTCAGCACCACATCTCCATGGCTCTGAAACTCCTGCAGGGATGGGACCTCCACCACTGCCCTGGGCAGCCTGGGCCAGGGCTCTACAACTCTTTGGGGGAAGAAAATGTTCCTTGTGTCCAACCTAAGCTTCCCCTGGTGCAAGTCGAGGCCATTTCCTTTTGTCCTATTACTGGTTTGGCCTCTCCAGCCCCTTGGCTGTTCTCCTTCCCATCCTCCAGCCAGGAAGCTCTCCCTGGCCAGCTCTACAAAGCATTCCCTGGCCTCAGGCTGTGATGTGTGAGAGAAGCACCCTCAGGGTGAGGAAGGGGTGCAGAGAAGAGGAGGGAGGCTGCAGGCTTGGGTCAGACACACAACCCATGGGGGAAGAGAAGGTGGAGGGAGCCACCAGGTCTTAGAAGGGATGAAAGGAGGCTACAAGGAAGGAGAAAACAACTGCCCTCAGCTACTGGTGGCCCCAGCTGGCTTTTAGCCTCACCTAAGAACCTTCTGCATCACACTTATTGCCCTCCACTTGGCTTCCTCTTCCCCTGCCAGGTTTTTATCACCTGCATTCTCTTCTGCCTGCTAAGTACCCAGCCAAGCTGGGGCCTCTTGAAATCTGAGCTTGGAATGTGGCTCCCCTGTGAGCCTGGGTGAGTTCTGCCTGCACCTTTGCCCTTCCTTCCTAAGGTCACTGTGCCCTAAGCACCTGTGCCATTTGGTGGGCACATCTCCTTGTTTGGATTGCCAAATTCATGCTTGGTTCAGATGCTCTCTGTGGTTCACCAGGAGGGTGGGGAGAGACTGGCACAGGTTGAGGGTGGGGAGAGATTGGCACAGGTTGAGGGTGGTGTAGACCCTGGCACAGGTTTCCCAGGGAGGTTGTGGAGCACAGAAGCACCCAATGTGATCTTTGATCACATTGGGTGCTTCTGTGCTCCACAACCTCCCTGGAGGTGTTCAGTGCCAGGCTGGATGAAGCCTGTGTAGGTGGCAGGTGTCCCTGCCCATGGCAGGGGGTTGGCACTGGATGAGCTTTGGGGTCCCTTCCAACTCAACCCATTCATTGATGATTCTGTGATGATTCTATGCCTCCCCTGTCCCTGATGAAGAAACTCCAGCTCTGTTGTGGTCCATGAGGAGATGGGCAGCTCAGCTCTGCCATGCCCTGCTGAAGTGGCAGGGCATGGGCTGAGGATCCATCTGCTCTCATCAGCCTGGGCACACTCTGTGAGGGGCTGTGTGACCCACGCTGCTGAGGGGCAGAGAGAGACTCTCTGGACGTGAGAAATGCAGCACTCATAAGCCCTGCCACAGACCCCTGGGGATGGAGTGGGCTCAGGGTGTGCCTGTGGGCTGGGCTGCTCTTGGCAGGTGCCAGTTTGCTGGGCACTAAGCCCAAGAAAGGCACTGGAAGGGGACCAGAGGAGCATATCACAGAACCACAGAGTGTCAGGGGCTGGAAGAGAGCTCCAAAGTTCACCCAAGCCCTGCCAGAGCAGGAGCACCCAGAGCAGATCCCACAGCAACACATCCAGGTGGGGGTTGAATATCTGCAGAGAGGGAGACTCCACAGCCCCCCTGGGCAGCCTGTGCCAGGCTCTGGCAGCCTCACAGGGAGAAATTCCTCCTCATGTCTCCATGGAGCTTCCTCTGCCTCAGCCTGCACCACTGCCCCTTGTGCTGGCACTGGCATCCCCCAGCAGAGCCTGGCTCAGCCTCTGCCACTCACCTGCACATCTTTATCACCACTGCTGAGGTCACTTCTCAGCTCCTCCTCTCCCAGCTCCCAGCTCCAGCTCCCTCAGGCTCTCCTCATAAGGAAGATATTCACTGCCTTCAGCATCTCTGTGGCTCTGTGCTGGGCTCTCTCCAACAGTTCTGTGTCCCTCTTGAGCTGGGGGCCCAGAACTGGACACAATATTCCAGTTGTGGCCTCAGCAGGGCAGGGCAGAGGAGCAGGAGAACTTCTCTCAGCCTACTCATCACAACCCTTCTAATGCACCCCAGATTGGCATTGCCCCTCCTGGCCACCAGAGCACATTGCTGGCTCATGGGCACCCTTCCACCCACCAGGACCCCCAGACCCTTTTCGCCTTCACTGCTCTCCAACAGCTCAGTTCCCAACCCATACTGCTCCCTGGGGCTGTTCTTTCCCAGATGCCAGACTCTACACTTGCCCCTTCCCTGCTCCCAGCATGGGGCCTGGCAGTCCCAGTATGGAAGTGGGGAGCACTGGAGCCCTGGCACAGTCCCTGGGCACCAGCCTGCCACAGCTGATTCCCCAAGCTCCTGCCCATGTGAGGAACACATCTGAAGGGTTTGCCTCTAAACCTCCTTTTCCCAGGGCTGGAGGCATTGGGAGCTGCACTTGAGCATGGCACAGAGCAGCCAGTGGTGATGTGGGAGCTGGGCCATGCTGATGGCACCTTGGCTCCAGCCCTGGAGACCTTGCTGCTGCCAAAGCACCCAGGGCAGTGTGCAGGAAAGGCTTGGACAGCCATGGGGAAAAGGGATTGGAGAGCAGTGGAGAGGGAGTGTGTGAGGGATGGAGCAGGGAGGGCACACAAAGATGCTTCAGGCCTGGAAGCATCCATCCAGGTCCTTGGGACATGAGGGGATTTCAGCCCAGAGGCAGCTGTGTGCTGGCTGCAGCCAGGGCAGGGAGAGCAGCAGCATAGGGAGGGGATTCTGCCCCTCTGCTCAGACCTCACCTGCAGCACTGCCTCCAACTCTGGGGAACACAGGACAAGGACCTTGAGCTGCTGATAGGGTCCAGGGGAGGCCACAAAGATGATCAGAGGCTGCAAAAGCTCCCCTGTGGGGACAGGCTGGGAAAGTTGGAGCTGTTCAGCCTGGAGAAGGCTCCAGGGAGACCTCAGAGCAACCTTCCAGTGCCTGAAGGGGCTCCAGGAGAGCTGGGGAGGGAGTTTGGACAAGGGCTGGGAGTGCCAGAAGGAGTGACAATGGCTTTGAGCTGGGAGAGAGGAGAGTGAGAGTGGAGAGGAGGAAGAGATTGTTGAGAGTGAGGGTGGGGAGAGACTGGCACAGGTTGAGGGTGGGGAGACACTGGCACAGATTGAGGGTGGTGAGACCCTGGCACAGGTTTCCCAGGGAGGTTGTGGAGCACAGAAGCACAGAATGGAGCACAGCTTCTGTGCTCCACAACCTCCCTGGAGGTGTTGAGGACCAGGCTGGATGAGGCCTTGAGCAACCTGTGCTGGTGGGAGGTGTCCCTGCCCATGGCTGGGGGCTGGAGCTGGATGAACCTTGAAGTCCCTTCCAACCCAACCCAACCCATTCTGTGGCTCTGTGACTGGAAAGCCCCCAGAGGACAGTGCTAACTCCCTGAGCCTCCACTCTGACTCCTCTTCTGTTCCTCATGCCAGGGCTTTGGGAGCAACAGGGTCTGACACAGGAATGTTCCATCCACAGCAGGCTCTGGAGGCACCCCCGAGGTGCACACACACACACAAGGCACCCCCGAGGTGCAGCCAGATCCCAGAGTGGTTTGGTTAGAGGTGATCCAGTCCCAAGCCTCTGCCACAGGCAGGGACACCTCCTTCCAGCCCAGGCTCCTCTCAGCAACTTCCAGCCTGGCCTTGAGCACTTCCAGGGAGGGAGCATCCACACTCCAGTCTCACCATCCAGCACCCATCCAGCACCCATCCAGCACCCACCCAGCACAGGGGATGCTGGATCTGCCCCCTGGGGCTGGGTGGGAGCACAGTCCCTGCTCTGCCCTTCCATGCCAGGGCTGGCACAGCTGCTTGGGACTGGCAGCATGGACCTGGCTCCCTCCCCAGTACCAGCTCTGAGTTCTCCTGCCCCGCTCAGCAGTGCAATGTCCAAGCAGCTGCTGTGAGCCCATCTCCAAGGTCTGCTGGAGCTTCTCCAGCCCTGCTTCCTCTGGCAGGGACAGTGCAGTGGCAGTTCTGGAGCTGTGGCCTGGGGCAGGGGGTGGCAGGAAGCCTGGGCATGGGGAACTCAGCAGGGTGCTGGGGCTGCGGGTGGGGTGGGAGAGGATCTCTGCTGGGAGAGGTGAGAAGCCTGCAGAGATCCCCTGCTCTGCGGCAGTCAGAGCTGGGGGAGTTGTTCCCAGTTTCTGTGGCTTTGGTTTGTTTTCTGTCCCAGCTTTTCACAGCCTCCCTGCCCTTGTTTCCTCTGGGGTTTTAATTTCCCCCTCCCCCTGCCTCCCTCTCGTGGTTTCGAGGGATTGAGGCTTTTCTACAGCAGCAATTAAAGCCTGGGTTAGGAATTTCCTGGGTGGGAAAAAAAGCTCAGTTGTCACTCCAGCCCATTGCAAGCTCCCAGACCTCCCCCAGACAGCTCTGCCCAGGGGCTTCCACCAACGCTGAAGCAGGAGGGTGCTGTGCAGGTGGTGCTGGGGAGCACTGTGGGCATAGGCACTTGCTGAGGTGGCACTTCTGAACCCTGAGAGTGCCCCAAAACCTACCTGACATTCCCTGAGCTGCCCCAAACCCTACCTGACATCTCCTGAGCTGTCCCAGACCTTACCTGACATCTCCTGAGCTGCCCCAAACCCTACCTGACATCCCCTGAGCTGCTCCAGACCTTATCTGACATCTCCTGAGATGCCCCAAACCCTCCCTGACATCCCCTGAGCTGCTCCAGACCTTACCTGACAACTCCTGAGCTGCCCCAAACCCTACCTGACATCTCCTGAGCTGTTTCCACTCCAGGCTGGGTCTTCAGGGCTCAGGTCTGTGGCAAGCAGGGCAGGAGGCATCATACCTGCTGCTCCCCCCACACCTGCCTCCCCTTCACTTCTTCCAGGCTTTCAAGGGATGTCTCAAAAGATGAACCAAGGACAATTCTCCCCACATTGGTGTATTTCCCTGCCCCCCCTTTCTGTCTGTGTTCTGTTCCCATCACTGTCCCCAGCAGACCTGTTCCCCACCCTGGCCCCTCACACCCACACTACAGAGGACCTGTAGCAAGATGAGGGTTTGGGGACGGAGGAGACTGAAGCCAAGCCCAACAAACACACACAGCAGGACACCTCTGGACACCTCTGTGGAGCAGGGATGGGCTGAGGAGTAGGGAGCAAAGTGTGCTGGAAGGAGGGGAGGAAGAGGAGGAGGGAGGGAGGGATCCTGGGGCTACAGAACCATAGAATCACAGAATGGGTTGGGCTGGAAGAGACCTCAAAGCTCATCCAGTGCCAACCTCCTGCCATGGGCAGGGACACCTCCCACCAGCACAGGGTGCTCAAGGCCACCTTCAGCCTGGCACTGAACATCTCCAGGGAGGTTGTGGAGCACAGAAGCACAGAATAGGATCTCCCATTCTGTGCTTCTGTGCTCCACAACCTCCCTGGAAAACCTGTGCCAGTGTCTCCCCACCCTCACTCTCAACAATTTCTTCCCCACCTCCACTCTCAATCTCCTCTCTCCCAGCTCAAGGCCATTGTCCCTAGTCATTACCCCTGCTGGTGGTAGCCTCATCCCTGGAAGCATTTAAGGCCAGGCTGGATGTGGCTCTGAGCAGCCTGAGCTAGTGTGAGGTGTCCCTACCTGTGGCAGAGGGGTTGGAACTGGATGATCCTTGAGGTCCCTTCCAGCCCTGCCAGTTCTACAGAATCATTAAGGTTGCAAAAGACCTCCCCAGGGTCATTGAGTCTTAATCATTTGGCTGAGTTTTTGCTACCTGAACCTCTCCACCAAGCCCAGGTGTGGGCCCTGGCAGAGGCTCAAAGATTCAGAGTCACAAAATGGTTTGGGTTGGAAGGGACCTTTAGGACCATCTAGTTCCAACCACCTGGTTCCAGCCATTTAGTTCCTGTCATCCAGATCATCTCATGCAGGTCCTGAGCTGTAACAGCAGCAGAGCTCTCTGGTCAAGCACATCATAGGGCAGGTTCTTTTGGGGCCAGATGGGGCCAGAGGTGGTTGAAGCAGGAAGCACAGAACCACAGAATCATTCAGGCTGGACCCTTGGGATCATCATCCCAAACATGAACCTGCTCTATAACATTCACCCCTAAACCATATCCCCAAGCTCCACAGCCAAATGACCTTTAAACACATGCAGGGTTGGTGGCTCCAGCCCCTCCCTGGGCAGCCTGTTGCAGTGTTGGCCCTGCTCTGGCAGGGGGGTTGGACTGGAAGGTCTCCAGAGGTCCCTTCCAGCCCCTAACATCCTGTGGCCACTCCTTCTCTGAACAAAATTTCTCCTAATGTCCAGTCTAAAGCTCCCCTGGTGCACAGCCTCGTGCAAGACTGGCCTGGATGGTGCATGGCTGTGCCCACAACAGACCTAAGCAGGACTCCCAAAGCTGGGCAGGACTCACCAAAGCTGGGCAGGACTCCCAAAGCTGGGCAGGAGTCACCAAAGCTGGGCAGGACTCCTAAAACTAAGAAGGACTCCTCAAAGCTGGGCAGGACTCCCAAAGCTGGGCAGGACTCCCCAAAGCTAAGGAGGACTCCCCAAAGCTTTTCTACAGGACTTCCAAAGCTGGGCAGGACTCCCAAAGCTGGGCAGGACTCCCAAAGCTAAGGAGGACTCCCCAAAGCTTTTCTACAGGACTCCCAAAGCTGGGCAGGACTCCCAAAGCTAAGCAGGATGCCCCAGAGCTGGGCAGGCCTCCCAATCCCCACCCTTCCTGGCCTTGGCTGCCTCCCCAGAGCCATCCCTGTGCCGTGCATCACCCGGGGGCAGCCTCCTCCTGGCAGCCCAAGGCCCTGGCGCCCCTTGGCTGCTGCGTTGGTTCCTGCGGGGGCTGCCTCCTGTTGCTGGGCGGCTCGGGGCGGGGGGGGGCGCGGGGTGACCCCTGACATTAACCTAATTGTTGCCTCTCTCTGATTAGATGCAGCACAAAGCTGG
The DNA here is from genome assembly GCA_013400475.1 of Tricholaema leucomelas. Taxonomy (NCBI): domain Eukaryota; kingdom Metazoa; phylum Chordata; class Aves; order Piciformes; family Lybiidae; genus Tricholaema lacrymosa; species Tricholaema leucomelas. Next base: position 15,124 of record WAAF01013586.1, read on the forward strand.
TAAATGGCTCAAATTAAACGTGAGTGGCGGCAGCAGAGCTCTGCAGCGCTGATTAGATTCCAAAATACCACATTTAAATATCTTAGCATTTGTGGGGATTAGGAGGGAGAGAGAGGGGGAACAGGAGCAGAGGGGGGAGCAGAGGAGGGGGTGGTGGGAGAGAGGCAGCCCCTCCAGCCCCCCCCGGCTCGAGTGCCGTGCTGGGATGCCTGCCCTGGGCCTCCCACCTGCCCCTGGGCATTGGCACCGGCTCGGTAGCCTGGCACGTGGAGGGGCTCTGCTGAGCTCCTGTGCCAGGCACGGGGCTGCAGGTTCAGCTGAGGTTTAGCACCGTTGGATGTGATGGGTTTGGCTCCTCCAGCTTCCACCGCAGAGCTGTGTCCCCCACCCCCACCCTCCTGCTCTTAAATGTCATCTGGAGTGGCAGAGATTTACGTGCGCGAGGAGCAGCCAACGGCAGCTCCAGCCCATACATGGCAAAGAGCTGCAGCCTGGGCAGGGAGACTGGGCCTGGGACTGCAGGCTCCCAGCACCCAGCCCTCCCTCCCGGCACAAGGCAGGGTTCAGGCAGGAGGCAGCCCCCACTGCCTGTCAGCCCCGGAGCCCAATGCACTGCGGCCACCAGAGCCCATCCTTGCCCCTCTCACAGTATCAACCAGGCTGGAAAAGAGCTTCAGATGCCTTGGCAGGGAGGTTGGAGTTGATGATCTCTGGAGGTCCCTTCCAGCCTCTAAAGTTCTGTGAGTCTGTGGTTCTCTGAGCCCAGCCTCTCACCTAACCCTGCTAATTACCTAACCCCTGGCACCAAATGCCTCATGCAGTCTCCAGGGCTGGGCACTGCACCACCTCCCTGGGCAGCCCATTCCAGTGCCAATCACTCTCTCTGACAACAACTTCCTCCTAACATCCAGCCTCAACCTGCCCTGACACAACTTCAGGCTGTGTCCCCTTCTTCTGTCCCTGGCTGCCTGGCAGCAGAGCCCAACCCCAGCTGGCTACAGCCTCCCTGCAGGGAGCTGCAGACAGCAATGAGCTCTGCCCTGAGCCTCCTCTTCTGCAGGCTGCACACCCCCAGCTCCCTCAGCCTCTCCTCACAGGGCTGTGCTCCAGGCCCCTCCCCAGCTTTGCTGCCCTTCTCTCAACACCTTCCAGCACCTCAACATCTCTCTTGAATTGAACAGCCCAGAACTGGACACAGCACTCAAACGGTGGCCTGAGCAGTGTCTCCAACCAGCTCAGCTCTGCAGCACTGTGGGGAGAAGTTCAGAGCTCCCTGGGACTGGGCAGGATGAGCAGAGGCCTGCAGCACCTCTGTTATGAGGAGAGACTGAGGCAGTTGGGGCTGTTCAGTCTAGAGTGAAGGCTCCCAGGTGACCTTATTGTGACCTTTCAGTATCTGAAGGGGACTACAAGAAAGCTGGGGAGGGACCTTTTAGGCAGTAAGGGAGTGGCAGGACTGGGGGGGATGGAACAAAGCTGGAAATGGGGAGAGTCAGACTGGAGGTTAGGATGAAGTTCTTCACCATGAGGGTGCTGAGAGCCTGGCACAGGTTGCCCAGGGAGGTGTTGAAAGCCTCATCCCTGGAGGTGTTTCAGGCCAGGCTGGATGAGGCTGTGGACATCCTGCTCTAGTGTGAGGTGTCCCTGGGCATGGCAGGGGGGTTGGAACTGGCTGATCCTTGTGGTCCCTTCCAACCCTGACTGATTCTGAGTCTATGATTCTGTCTCTGAAAGCCCACAGGGGAATCAGTGCAGTGATGCAGGGCTGGGTGTGTCTGGAGATGGAGGGAGTGTCTGTGGCTAATTCCTCTCTGGAAGGTGCTGGAAGGTGCTGCGAGTCACAGCTGCTGTCACTGGTGGGGCTTTAGAATCATAGAATGGTTTAGGTTGGAAGGGACCTCAAAGCTCATCCAGTTCCAGCCCCCTGCCCTAGGCAGGGACACCTTTTGGCCCATGCTGGTTCTGAGGGCTCACACTGAGGCTCTGGAGCAGGCCCAGAGAAGGGCAATGAAGCTGGTAGAGGGTCTGGAGCACAGGCATCGTGAGGAGCAGCTGAGGGAGCTGGGGGTGTGCAGGCTGGAGAAGAGGAGGCCCAGAGGAGACCTCATTGCTCCCTGAGAGGAGGCTGCAGTGAGGCGGGGGTTGGGCTCTGCTCCCAAGAAACAAGCAATTGGAGAAGAGGAAATGGCCTCAAATGGCACCAGGGGAGGCTTAGGTTGGACATGATGAACGATTTCTTCCCTAAAAGAGTTGCCAAGGTCTGACCCAGGGCTGTGGTGGAGTCTGCATCCCTGGAGGAGCATCAAAGCCATGGAGCTGTGGTGCTGAGGGCCATGGGCTGGTGGTGCCCTGGCAGTGCTGGGACAGGGTTGGATTCAGGGATCTTACAGGACTTTTCCAACCTTAATGACTCTGTGATTCCATGACTGATGCTGGGAGTGTTTGGAGATGGACACATGAGATTGACCCCTGCTGGGCTCTGCCAGCGAGAGGGACGTGGGAAGCTGAAAGCTTCTGCTTGGAGTGGCAGCTGCTGGGCAGCTGCTGGGCAGAAGTGCAGCATGCAGAGACCCATAGCGAGCCTGGAGGTGCAGAGCCAGGAGTGTGTGGGTGGGCATCTTGCACCTGAAAACTGCCTGTGCCATGTGCAGAGGGGTGCTGGAGAGTCCCTGTGCCAGGGCATGTCCCAGGCAGGCAGTGGGCAGCAGGGGCAGGGAGGGAATTCTGCCCCTCTGCTCTGCTGAGACCTCCCCTGCAGTGCTGGGGCAGCTCTGGAGTGCTCAGTACAGACAGGGACCTGTTGGAGTGGGACCAAAGGAGGCCACAGCAGTGATGGGAGGGCTGGAAGGGCTCTGCTGGGAGGTCAGGCTGAGAGAGTTTGGCTCCAGGGTGACCTTACATCGCTTCAAGGGGCTGAGCAGAAAGCTGGGGACAGAGTTTTGAGCAGGGCCTGTGGTGGCAGGACAAGGGGGGATGGTTTGAAACTAAAAGAGGGAGATGGAGAGCGGAGAGAAGGGAGACATTTGTGCTGTGGAGGCTGGTGGGAGCCTGGCCCAGGTTGCCCAGAGGGGTGGGACAAACTCCATCTCCCAGGTCAGGCTGTTTGGGGCTCTGAGCAACCTGCTCTGGCTGCAGATGTCCCTGCTGGCTGCAGGGGCTTGGACTGGCTGAGCCCACCCAGAGCAGTCTGTGGCTCCGCTCCCTGTGCACGCAGCAGGCAGCAGCTCGGTGCTGTGTGTGGGGAGCTGGTGGTGAGCAGGGCTGTGAGCAGGGCTGTGAGGACGTCACCCAGGCACAGACACAGCCTTCAGGGGTGTGCAGGAGGCCAGCCAGCACTCTGCTAAGTGGAAACATCTGGGGCACATCTGGCTCCCATCAGAAGGATGCTGAAAGAGCTTTAGAAGAGCGAGAGAAAGAAAAGAGAGAGTTAGGCTCCTGCTGGGGCATTCCTGAGCATCCCAGCACCTTGCACTGAGGCCAGCCCCATCCCGGGGCCAAGTCCCTGCTCACCTCCTTCCAGCCTTCTCCAGCCTTCTCTAGCCAGGAGACTTCCAGGAAAGGCAGAAGTGAGATTCCAAAGGAAACCATCACAGTGGAGTAGGAGGAAGGAAGGGAGGAGCAGCCAGGGGTTGCATGGAGCTCTCTGCTCCCTGCAGTGGGCAAAGCAGGAGCCACTGGGAGCAACTGGAAGTGCTCAACTGAGGGGGCTGGGATCTGGCTTTGGAGACCTGTCCCGAGGAGCAGTGGCTCCTGCTCGGCTCCACAAGCCTGCTCTGCCACGCAGGGGAGCCTGGCCACTGAGATGCTGTGCTAGTTTGAGCCTAGCTAGCATGTTTTGGTGAGGAGAACTAGATGATAGGCTGGAAAATGAAAACAGTGGTGAGGTCTACTTCCCTCACAGTCTTGCTGGGATGTGTAAAGAAGAAAGGCAAAACAAAGATTAGGGCATTTGCTTCTTCTCTTCGCTGGGAGCTTCTGCCTGCTGGGGAGCTCGTGGCTGCTGGCTGGACTCCATCTTGCTTTCTAACCTCACCCTCCTTTGCTTGGCTGCTTCACCTTGCTTTTAACCCTCTTGGCCGAACCTCCATTCTTCCTTAGGACTGGGGTAAGGTTGAGAGGGGTAGGGGGAAGGTGAGGGGTGGTTGAGAGCCCCTCCTGGGGACTCAGGTTTCTGGGAGGAGAGTTGTGTCTGTATTACCTTTTACCTTGTCTATTTCTGTCTATATCTGTATATACTGTAACTATCTGCTTGTGCATTGTGCCAGCTGTAAATATAAGCTTCATTCAAACTTCCAGAGCTGACTGAGTCTAGTCTGGGGGATTTCTAAAGTGTGGGGGGGCAGGGGACACCCAAACCATCACAGATGCTGAAGGCAGGCTGAGGGGTGCAGGTCTGCTCTCACAACAGCCTCCATTGCCCATCTGCTATCAGGTCTCTCAGGTGGCCTTGGTACATCTCCAGCATCCTCTTGGAGAGTGCTTGGATGCCAGAGCTGGGGAGGAACCCAGAAGAGCTTTATGGCTATAGCACAGAATGCATTGGGTTGGAGGTGACCTTCAAAGGTCCTCTTGTCCACCGCCCTGCGCTGAGCAGGGACATCTCCAGCTAGGTCAGGGCGCAGCAGGGTGTGGGTGGTGCATGTGGCAGTGACGAATCCCAGCCCAGGGAGGACAATTAAACAGGGAAATTCTGACCTCTCAACTCTGCTTCCACTCTGAGAAGATGAAAACTGCCCAGAAGTGCAGAGCCCCAACACCTCTGAGAGGTGTGAACACAGCTGGGGCCGAAGGACATGACCGCAGCCAAGCAAAGTGCTTTTGTCCTCCTGAGCTGAAGCCCCCAGCCCTGGCACCCAGGCTGGGTGGTTTGTCACCATCTGTAGTGGCAGCCACTGCCTCTTCCTCCCGCGCCAGCCAGCAGCGATGTGCTCTGGGTCCTTCACAGCTGCTTGCCCTGAGCTGAGGACTCTGTCTCCTTCACCCAGAGGCACTAAGGCCCAGTCTGAGAGCACTGAAGGCCAGGCAGGGCCAGTGGCAGATTTCTGGGGCTTGTGCAAGGTTTGCAGCCTCGATGCTGGCAGATCTGAGCCTCTCCAGGCGCTGAAGGGCTGACTGAGCTCTGTGGTTTCACTGCTGGGTGAGACACGCAACCTACAGCAAGCTTCAGCTGCTCCTCACCCATCGCCAGCCCTCTGCAGACCTCCCCTGGCTGAGCCAAGACATCTGGCAGGGAACATGCAGGAGCTGCCTTCGGTTTGCAGCCTCTCCCAACCTCCTCCAGCACTGTTCCTCCCCTGCCTCTGGCACACAGAGGCTCCTAGGCCAGGGTGGGAGTGTACCTGGGGAGGTCCTGCTGGCATTGAGGATCTCCCATGTCCTGGAAGGGCTCAAGCTGGGACAGTCTGCAGGGGAGGGAAGGATCTGGAACACATCCAGAGGGGTTTGAGCTGAGGGCTATGCACACAGCAGGCAGCTCCCTGAGCAGGCAGAGCCCAATTCACCTGGCTGCAGGAGACTGAGCTGTGCTGGGGCTGCTGAGTGTGCTGAGTGTGCTGGGTGTAATGAGTGTGCTGGGTGTAATGAGTGTGCTGGGTGTAATGAGTGTGCTGGGTGTAATGAGTGTGCTGGGTGTAATGAGTGTGCTGGGTGTAATGAGTGTGCTGGGTGTAATGAGTGTGCTGGGTGTAATGAGTGTGCTGGGTGTAATGAGTGTGCTGGGTGTAATGAGTGTGCTGGGTGTAATGAGTGTGCTGGGTGTAATGAGTGTGCTGGGTGTAATGAGTGTGCTGGGTGTAATGAGTGTGCTGGGTGTAATGAGTGTGCTGGGTGTAATGAGTGTGCTGGGTGTAATGAGTGTGCTGGGTGTAATGAGTGTGCTGGGTGTAATGAGTGTGCTGGGTGTAATGAGTGTGCTGGGTGTAATGAGTGTGCTGGGTGTAATGAGTGTGCTGGGTGTAATGAGTGTGCTGGGTGTAATGAGTGTGCTGGGTGTAATGAGTGTGCTGGGTGTAATGAGTGTGCTGGGTGTAATGAGTGTGCTGGGTGTAATGAGTGTGCTGGGTGTAATGAGTGTGCTGGGTGTAATGAGTGTGCTGGGTGTAATGAGTGTGCTGGGTGTAATGAGTGTGCTGGGTGTAATGAGTGTGCTGGGTGTAATGAGTGTGCTGGGTGTAATGAGTGTGCTGGGTGTAATGAGTGTGCTGGGTGTAATGAGTGTGCTGGGTGTAATGAGTGTGCTGGGTGTAATGAGTGTGCTGGGTGTAATGAGTGTGCTGGGTGTAATGAGTGTGCTGGGTGTAATGAGTGTGCTGGGTGTAATGAGTGTGCTGGGTGTAATGAGTGTGCTGGGTGTAATGAGTGTGCTGGGTGTAATGAGTGTGCTGGGTGTAATGAGTGTGCTGGGTGTAATGAGTGTGCTGGGTGTAATGAGTGTGCTGGGTGTAATGAGTGTGCTGGGTGTAATGAGTGTGCTGGGTGTAATGAGTGTGCTGGGTGTAATGAGTGTGCTGGGTGTAATGAGTGTGCTGGGTGTAATGAGTGTGCTGAGTGTGCTGAGTGTGCTGAGTGTAATGAGTGTACTGAGTGTGCTGAGTGTGCTGGGTGCAATGAGTGCTGAGTGTGCTCAGTGTGCTGGGTATGCTGAGTGTGCTGAGTGTGCTGAGTGTGCTGGGTGTAATGAGTGTGCTGGGTGTAATGAGTGTGCTGGGTGTAATGAGTGTGCTGAGTGTGCTGGGTGTAATTAGTGTGCTGGGTGTAATGAGTGTACTGAGTGTGCTGGGTGCAGTGAGTGTGCTGGGTGTAATGAGTGTGCTGGGTGCAATGAGTGTGCTGGGTGTGCTGGGTGTGTGCCACTGTGTGGGCGCTGTGGGTTGGGTGCTGTAGGCTTGGGGTTATCCTGTGAGTGCCACTGTGTGGGTGCTGTGGGGTGGGTGCCAGGGCACGAGTGCTGTGGGTGAGCTCTGCGGGGTGCACGCAGCCTGTGTGGCTGTCACCCAGCTCAGGATGCCAGAGCCTCCCTGCGCCCCTGCCTGTGTGCCCACCCCGCTCGGCGTGGGGTGGATCCGCTGGCCAGAACCTGCCTGTGCCGCAGGACGCTCTGACCCCTGCCCTCCCCCTCCCCTCCCCCTCCCCTCCCCTCGGCACCGATGCGGGGCAGGGGCAGGGTGAGCTGATGCGAGGAGCCGGCTGAGGAGCTGGGCAGAGAGGGGAGGTGGGGGAGGCTGGGAGGGGAGCAGCGGAGTGGATTTCTGCTCGAGTGGTTATTACAGCCTCGATTTGAGGAGACAGATGACGGCGGTGGCAGAGGAGGCAATAATTGAAAGCGCCATGAAACATTAATGAATGCCCAGGGACTGGATCAGGAGTTGTTAACGCTCACTTCGCTCTCTCTGTCTCCCTCTCTTTTTAAAGTCAAAATTGTTCCACTGCCCTCTAGGCGAAGGATTTATTTTATCCTTTTTTTTCCCCCCTTTTTTTCTCCTTCTTCTCTTTTTCTCCCTGATTTAAAGGTGCAGGCACCCGCCAGAGCAGCCCTGCCTGCCTGCCTCAGCACAGCAGCTCTCCTCTGCTGGCTCTTCCACCACGGGAGGTGATGGTAGACAGAGATTGGTGGGGCTGGGGGCTGCACTCAACAGGTTTCAGCCATGCACTGGGTGGGGAGGGAATGGAGAGAGGTGAAGGGGGGCAGGAGACCTGAGGTAGAGGTGCAGGGGGGCAGAGGCTGTCCCCTCTGCACACACATCTGGGTCTGCTGGAGATCATCACAAAGATGATCAGAGGCTGAGGAACCTCTGCTATGGGGACAGGCTGGCAGAGCTGGGTCTGTTCAGCCTGGAGGAGAGAAGGCTCCAGAGAGACCTTAGAGCTGCCTTCCAAAGCCTGAAGTGGCTCCAGGAGAGCTGGGGAGGGACTTTTGTTGAGGATGAGGGACAATGGCTTTGAGATGGGAGAGAGGAGACTGAGAGAGGAGATGAGGAAGCAATCCTTGAGAGAGAAGGTGTTGAGATACTGGCACAGGTTGCCCAGGGAGGTTGTGGATGCCTCAACCCTGGAAGTGTTTCAGACCAGGTTGGACGAGGCCCTGAGCAAGCTGTGCTGGTCGGAGTTGTCTGTGCCCATGGCAGGGGTTGGAACTGGATGAGCTTGAATCACAGAATCACAGAATCAACCGGGTTGGAAGAGAGCTCCAAGCTCCTCCAGCCCAACCTAGCACCTAACCCTTCTCATTAACTAGCCCCTGGCACCAAGTGCCTCATGCAGCCTCCTCTTCAACACCTCCAGGCATGGGCATTGCACCACCTCCCCTAGGCAGCCCATTCCAATGCCAATCACTCTCTCTGACAACAACTTCCTCCTAACATCCAGCCTCGACCTGCCCTGGCACAGCTTCAGGTTGTGTCCCCTTCTTCTGTCCCTGGCTGCCTGGCAGTAGAGCCCAACCCCACCTGGCTACAGCCTCCCTGCAGGGAGCTGCAGACAGCAATGAGCTCTGCCCTGAGCCTCCTCTGCTGCAGGCTGCACACCCCCAGCTCCCTCAGCCTCTCCTCACAGGGCTGTGCTCCAGGCCCCTCCCCAGCCTTGCTGCCCTTCTCTCGACACCTCAACATGCTCCTAACATCCAGCCAGAAGCTGCCATGGCACAGCTTGAAGGTCCCTTCCAACCCAATTCATTCCACAGCTCTATGATCTGTGCAAAGCATCACAGCCATGGGACAGGACCCAGCCCTCCTGACCTAAGTATGGACAAATCCACCCCCCCACCAAGCAGACATCAGCCATGATGCTGCCCATAGCCCATCAGTGCCCAGAGGAGCAGAGAAAACAGCCTAGAGAACCTCTCCCCACCATGACAGCTTCCTCCTGGGCTCCACAGATGCTCTCTGTGCTGTTTGCCACTCAGTGAGGCCTTAGGGGCTGAGGAACAAAGAGCTTTTAGCAGAGCTGTCAGCAGCAGCAGAGAGGTCTCTGACCCGCAGGTACGAGGCTGTCGCTCAGGCAGGGCTGAGCCAGGGGCTGGGGATCCCCTGGCTGTGCTCTGAGGGATCTGACATCAGCGAGTGTCTGCTGCTCTGGCCCTGAAAGGAAATTAAAAGCCCTCGCCTGAAGGCAGGGTGAAGTGGAGGTGAAGCTGTGAGTGCCTCTGCCCCCTGCCTCTCTCCCTGGGGACAGTGTGGTGAGGTCCTGTCCCCTGCACAACCAGGGCACAGGGAGCCTGGGGGAGGAGGGGGAGCTAAGAGGGAACAGGACTCATTCTAGGGTAAAAGGGTGCAAGACAACCTGGGGGCTGACTTCTGGTCCCTGGAGAGTGCCTTTGACAGAGTCATAGAGTCACAGAATGGGTTAGGTTGGAAGGGACCACCCAATTCCAACCCCCTGCCGTGGGCAGGGACACTTCCATCTGCCCAGGCTGAGTAAAGCCTCATCCAACCTGGTCTTGACCACCTCCCTGGGAAACCTGTGCCAGGATCTCACCACCCTCAACCTGTGCCAAGGTCTCACCACCCTCAACCTGTGCCAGTGTCTCACCACCTTCAACCTGTGCCAGGGTCTCACCACCTTCAACCTGTGCCAGGGTCTTACCACCCTCACTCCAGCAAATTTCTTCCTCACTGCCACTCTCAAACCCTCCTCAAGCTTCAATCAGTTTCCTCTCATCTTATCACTATAAGCCCTTGTCAAAAGTCCCTTCCCACCTTTCCCACCCACTCCTGTCATGGACATCATCAGGGCTCTGCAGCTCCTGGAAGATGGCAACATTTGATGGAGCAGGGAGCAGTGGTGCCCACTTCCCAGGCACAAATCCATGGCTGGACAGTGGCAGGGACACAGGCAGCCCAGGCTGTGCTTTCAGAGGCAGGGGGCAGCCCTGTGTCAGTGGGAGATGGAGACAGGCTGAGTGCTGCACTTGGGCCACAACCACCCCAGGCAGTGTCACAGGTCTGGGGTAGAGTGGCTGAGGAGTTGCTTGGTAGAGAACAACCTGGGGGTGTTGACTGATGAGCCAACAGTGGGCTCAGGTAGCCAAAAAGGCCAATGCCACCCTGGCCTGGATCAGCAGTGGTGTAGCCAGCAGGGCAGGGATGTGATTGTCCCACTCTGTTCAGCACTGCCAAGGCCACAGCTTGAGTACTGGGCTCAGTTTTGAGCCACTCACTCCAAGAAGGACATTGAGAGGCTGGAGCAGGTCCAGAGAAGGGCAAGGAAGCTGGGAAGGGTCTGAAGAACAGGGCTGGGGAGGAGCAGCTGAGGGAGCTGGGGGTGTGCAGCCTGGAGAAGAGGAGGCTGAGGGAGACCTCATTGCTCTCTACAGCTGCCTGAGGAGGCTGCAGTGAGGTGGGGGTTGGGCTCTGCTCACACACAAGTGACAGGACAAGGGGACACAGCCTCAAGTTGTACCAGGGGAGGTTCAGGCTGGAGATTAGGAACGATTTCTTCCCAGCAATGGTTCTCAGGCACTGGGCCAGGCTGCCCAGGGAGGTGGTGGAAGGATGGCACCAGAGCAGGGTGCTGAGCCAATGGCACAGGTTGCCCAGAGAGGTGTGGGCAGCCCAACCCCGGAGGGTTTAAAAGCCACCTGGGTGTGGTGTTGAGGGATGTGGCTTAGAGGCAGTGACTTAGCAGCAGCGGTGGGGTTGTGAGTCCAGGGTGAGTAGTTGGACTGGATGAGCTCAAAGAGCTCTTCCATCCTCTGGTTCTGTGACTCTGTGACACAGGCAACCCCCAGAGCTAACCCAGGCTCTGCACCAGAGGAGCTGGTGCCCTAAGTGCCAGGAGGGGAGCAGAGCAGGGCGAGTGCTGGCCCTGCTGGGGCAGCTGATTCCATTTCACTCAGGACATCAGAGACTTCTTGGGGCTGCTCCTGGCCACCTGAGCACCCCAGGAGACCCTGAGACAGCTCAAAGCTCTGCAGCATGCAGCTCCTCACTGGTGCAGAGCAGGAGTGAAGGCAGCAATAATGATGGTAACAGCTCCTAATGAGATGGAGGAGACCTAGGAGCTGAACCAGCACCCAGGTGAGGTCTTCAGGGCTGCGTGGTGACAGCAATTGGCAGTGACAGCCTTCAGGAGCCCTGCTGCAAATTGGCACTGGCATTTCTCCTGCCTGTCACCACAGGCTGTGCTGGTGCAGATTCCACTTCATGTGGGCAAGCTGCTCACACCCCAGCTGGGGCCCCAGCCCTGGTGCCACGCTGGTGCCCCACAGCTTTCCCACGCTGTGTATTCCCACACAACTCGGGTTGGAAAGTGCCACTTTGTCCCCTGGGAGGCTGTGGACTGACAAAGTGGCACTTTACAACCCAAACCAAGACATCTCCAGCATGGGAACTGATGGCAGAGGTCTTGGGCTGGGATCTCTGTGACCACAGGAGCCAGACAGTAGCATCCCAGCCCAGAGTGACCTCCAGGCCCCTGACCACAGCCTCCACTGCCTCTTCTGACCCCATGCCAGGAACAAAACCTCGACTGTGGCATCCAAGAGGCACAGCTGAAGTCTGCCAGTGAGGACAGCAGGTTGCACACCCCCTGTGCTTAGGGACTGGGAGGCCAAGTTGCTCAAGGGTCTCGGAGGGACCATTGGTCTCTGGGGCTCTTCCCAGGCTGTAGAGGGAAGAGCTGAGGTGGGCAGAGAGCTGTGCTCAGAGGCACCACAGAGACTGGGGCAAGCTTGCTCCTAAATCAAGGCTTGGAACACTATTGAGAGTTCCCTTCCCACCACAGAGGCTTGAAACTAGAGCAGGGTAGACTTGGATTGGACATGAGGAAGAAGGTCTTGACTGTGAGGGTGATGAGACACTGGCACAGGTTGCCCAGAGAAGCTGTGGACATCTCATGCCTGAAAGTGTTTAAGACCAGACTGGACCTCAGAGCAACCTTCCAGTACCTGAAGGAGCTCCAGGAGACCTGGGGAGAGACTTTTGACAAGGGCTGGGAGTGACAGGAGGAGGGACAATGGCTTTGAGCTGGGAGACGGGAGAGGGAGAGTGGAGATGAGGAAGAAATTGTTGAGGGTGAAGGTGGGAAGACACTGGCACAGGTTGCCCAGGGAGGTTGTGGTGCACAGAAGCACAGAATGGGATCAAAGATCACCTCTGTAGAGATGTTCAAGGCCAAGCTGGATGGGGCCTTGAGCAGGCTGTGCTGGTGGGAGGTGTCCCTGCCCATGGCAGGAGGGTTGGAACTGAATCACAGGATCACAGCTCACAGAAGTCAGGGTCTGGAAAGGACCCAAAGAGCTCGTCCAGTCCAACCCCCTCTGCCAGATCAGGACCACACAATCCNAAGCCAAGCCTGGCTGGGGCACTTAGTGCCATGGTCTGGGTGATTGGCCAGGGCTGGGTGCTAGGTTGGACTGGAGGAGCTTGGAGGTGTCTTCCACCCTGCTTGGTTCTGTGATTCTGTGACTCTATGAGTCCATGTGAGGAGGTCCTAGTAGTGGCTGTCAGCTCATCTCCAGGAGCTCTGTGCCCAGGAGGTGCTGGCACACCCTGCAGCTCTGTTGGTCACACAGTTGCTGGTGCCCAGGCAGTGTGTGCTGTGTGCTGTGGTACCCCCCAGACCCAGGGCCGTGGGACATGTCTCCTGCCTGGCTGGGCANTGATTTTTGAGTAGGTTTATTTGCTGCACTGTAAAAGAAAATATCAAAGCACACATCTGAGGGGGCTGGGCTGGATGGTGCCTGTAGCATGGCAGGTGATGCCAAGCTAGGAGCAGCTGTGGAGCTGTTGGAGGGTAGCAGAGCCGTGGGACATGTCTCCTGCCTGGCTGGGCATGATCAGGAGGTCAACAGGAAATGCTTGAGGCTCCTGCAGCCTGGTACCTGAGAGCATCAAGCAGCAGCAGCTGAGGTGTGCTGACTGCACCAGCTCTTTGCTGACCACTCAAGAGTTGAAGATCCCAAAGGGCTCTTCCAACCCCACCAGGTCTGATTCTATGATTCTGTGTCTCCAGCTCCAACCCTCCAGCCCCTGGGACACTTTTTTCCTTCTGTCCTTTTTCTTTTTTATAGAATCATTAAGGTTGAAAAAGTCTCCTAAGGTCATCAAATGCAACCTCCTACCCAACATCAGAGGGCTGCAGCAGCTCTGCTCTGAGCACAGGCTGAGAGAGTTGGGGCTCTGCAGCCTGCAGAGGAGAAGGCTTCCAGGAGAGCTTGGAGTGGCCTTGCAGGATCTGCAGGGGGATGCAGGAAAGGTGGGGAGGGACTATTGAGAAGGTCTGGGAATGGCAGGAGGCGGAGGAGGAATGGGTTTGAAGTGTGAGAGGGGAGATTGAAAGTGGATGTGAGGAAGAAGTTGTTTGCAGTGAGGGTGGTGAGAGACTGGCACAGGTTGAGGGTGGTGAGAGACTGGCACAGGTTGTCCAGGGAGGTTTCAGGGCCAGGTTGGATGAGACCTTGAGCAACCTGTTCTAATGGGAGGTGTCCCTGCCTCTGGCAAGGGGTTGGAGCTGGCTGAGCTTTGAGCTCCCTTCCAACCTGAACCATTCCATGAGTCTGTGACCTCCATGGCTACCAGACCATGTCCCAAGGTACCAGACCTACTTGTGNCTTCCAACCCCACCAGGTCTGATTCTATGATTCTGTGTCTCCAGCTCCAACCCTCCAGCCCCTGGGACACTTTTTTCCTTCTGTCCTTTTTCTTTTTTATAGAATCATTAAGGTTGAAAAAGTCTCCTAAGGTCATCAAATGCAACCTCCTACCCAACATCAGAGGGCTGCAGCAGCTCTTCTCTGAGCACAGGCTGAGAGAGTTGGGGCTCTGCAGCCTGCAGAGGAGAAGGCTTCCAGGAGAGCTTGGAGTGGCCTTGCAGGATCTGCAGGGGGATGCAGGAAAGGTGGGGAGGGACTATTGAGAAGGTCTGGGAATGGCAGGAGGCGGAGGAGGAATGGGTTTGAAGTGTGAGAGGGGAGATTGAAAGTGGATGTGAGGAAGAAGTTGTTTGCAGTGAGGGTGGTGAGAGACTGGCACAGGTTGAGGGTGGTGAGAGACTGGCACAGGTTGTCCAGGGAGGTTTCAGGGCCAGGTTGGACGAGACCTTGAGCAACCTGTTCTAATGGGAGGTGTCCCTGCCTCTGGCAAGGGGTTGGAGCTGGCTGAGCTTTGAGCTCCCTTCCAACCTGAACCATTCCATGAGTCTGTGACCTCCATGGCTACCAGACCATGTCCCAAGGTACCAGACCTACTTGTGACCCCTCTGCCTCCCTGGGCAGCCTTCCCATGTTACCTCCTTGCTTTCCTCTCTGTCCCTCTGGTCTCTGCTGTGTTTTCCCCCTCACCTCCTCCTGACTTTCAGCCTGGCTTTCCAGGCTGCAGCATCAGCCCCCTCCCACCTTAGCCCACCCATCCAATTCACCCTCGGAGCATGTTGGCTGCTGCTGCTGGCATCACTCTGCTCTTCCCTAGGCACACAGAGGGATGGCAGAAGGGGGAAGACCTCCCTTGCTGATCCAGGCACCCATCCAAGCATGCAGCAGCCCAGCCCCAGCCCCTTGCCAGCAGCCAGGGCTGTCACTTCCCCGGGAGAGCAGTGCCAGGGAGGTGCTGGTGTATTTTTAGCTGTGCTGCTCGTGTCTGATAAGTGTTTTGACCTTTCTGAGCAGAGCTAATCGTGCTGTCTGCTCCTCACTCCTGCTCAGCTCCTGCTCCGCCTGCCAGGCAGCCGAGGGAGGAGCTGCTGCCTCCCCACCGCCCCCTAGTCGTGCTGGGAGAGGAGCCCTGGGGCTGCTCTAGGTGTGAGCCCTCTTCCCCAGCACCATTCACCCCTCAGCCTGCAGCCTCATCACAGAATCATTCTGGCTGGAAGAAGACCTTTGAGGCCTTGAGATGCAGCTGTGACCCCAGCACCGCCAGGGCACCACTAAGCCATGTCCCTCTGCACCACATCAGCAGGGCTCTGAAACCCACCCCAGGGACGGGGACTGCAGCACTGCCCTGGGCAGCCTGGGCCAGGGAAGAAATTGGTTCTGACCTCCAAGCTAAGCCCCTCCCTGATGCAGCCTGAGGCTGATCCCTCTTGCCCTGTCACTTGTTGGATCTGGGAGGAGCCCAACCCCCACCTCACTGCAGCCTCCTCCCAGGGAGCTGTAGAGAGCAATGAGGTCTCCCTCAGCCTCCTCTTCTGCAGGCTGAACTCAGCACTCGAGCTGTGGCCTCAGCAGTGCAGAGCTCATGCAGATGATCCCTGCCCTGCTCCTGCTGCCCACACCACTGCTGCTCCATGCCAGGATGCTGTTGGCCTTCTTGGCCACCTGGGCAAGCAGAGGCACCTGTGAGGAGCAGCTGAGGGAGCTGGGGGCGTTCAGTCTGGAGAAGAGGAGGCTGAGGGAGACCTCTTTGCTCTCTACAGCTCCCTGAGACGAGGTTGGAGTGAGGTGGGGGTTGGGCTCTTGTCTGAACCAGCAAGTGACAGCACAAGAAGAATCAACCTCAGGCTGCACCAGGGGAGGTTTGGGTTGTATGTGAGGAACAATTTCTTCCCCCAGATGGTTGTGAATCCCTGGCCCAGGCTGCTCAGGGAGTGGAGTCCCCATCCCTGGGGAGGTTTCAAAGCTGAAGGGCAGTGCTGGGTCCATGGCTGGACTCGATGACCTTGAAGGTCTCTTCCAATCAGAACTATGGTTCTGTGACTCTCTGGTGCCTACAGCACCCAGCCTGTTGGTGCTGGGTCACAGGGACCATGGGAGCTGCTTGCTCTGGTGCCCAGGGTCAGTGTGCTGTGCCAGAGGAGGCCAGGGCTGGGCCAGCAGAGTGTCTGCACCAGGGAGATGCTGCTTGGTGCCACAGAGAATGCTGGAGGCAGGGAGGTCTGGGCCTGGCCTGGCAGCTCCTTGCAGTGGGAGATGCCTGCCAGGAGTAGGACTAAGCTGATGGGATTTGGGGACCCACATTGATGCCCTGCTCAGGTCCCTGCTTGCCCAGCTCACCCTGTTGGCAGCCTGTGCCCCTTCTCCCAAGGGCAGCGGTGCAGGGAAGGGACTCTGTGCTGAGGGCAGGTGGCACTTAGCTCCCACCCGGGACCTGCTGTGCCCCACGAAAACCCTACAGGGAGCTTCCCACTCTGCTGCTGCTGCTCTGCCTGTGCTGTTCTGCAGCCAGCCTGAGCAGTGCACTGAGGAGCTGCCATTGCCTCTGCCGGGCTGGATTTGGAGGGTTCCGATCCTGCAGCTCAGAGCTGCCCTTGCCCCTCAGTGGGACCCGCAGAGCCCAGCGCCCTGGGCACCAGCAGAGCTCCTGCTCAGGTTGCCCCCACCCACGGTGAGGGGCCAGGAGTTGCCCCCTGGAGATGCTGCTTCCCCAGGTGCTGTCTGCGGAGCCGGCGCTGGGGGGGCAGGGGAGAGGAGCTGCAGCTTCCCCGCGGGCGGCGCCGGGGGCCGTGCGCGGTGGCTCCGCGCAGCGCAGCAGCCACAGCCTGGAGCCCGCAGCTTAATCCTGCTGCTGCCGAGGAAATTAGGCAGAAAATGCTGCGATTGAGTGTGAAGGCCTCTGCTGCAATTTGGAGCGAGCAGCTGACATGCACTCAGCGTTCGGGGGGAGATGAAAGCTTTTAGAGCTGCTGAGCACCAGCGAAATCTGTGAACATCTCTTTTTTGTCAGGATGGTAAAGACAGAGGCAGATGAAAGACAGCAGATAAAATTAGCCCCTTTGCGAGAGAGAGACAGGGAGAGGGAAACTGCAAGGGGAAAAACAGGGAGAGGAGAAACAGGGAGAGGAGAAACAAGGAGAGTCAGGGAGAGGGGGAACAGGGAGAGGAAAAACAGGGAGAGGGAGAATAAGGAGAGACAAACAGGGAGAGGGGGAACAGGGAGAGAAGGAATAGAGAGAGAAACAGGGAGAGGGGAAACAGAAAGAGGAGAAATGGGGAGAGGGAAACCAGGGAGAGAGAAACAAGGAGAGGGGAAAAGGGAGAGAGAATCAGGGAGAGGAGGAAGAGGGAGAGGGAGAAACAGGGAGAGGGGGAACAGGGAAGCAGGGAGAGGGGGAAGCAGAGGAGTAAAAACAGAGGGGGAAACAGAGAAGGAGGCAGAGAAAGAAGGGAACAGAGATGGGAAAACAGAGAAAGGGAGAATATTTCTGGGAAGACTCTTGGCAGAGAAGGTTCCTAACACTGGGACTGGAAGGCAAAGTAGAGTCACAGACAGAGAGCTGCTGAGCTGTGGTGCTGTGGGACATGGCTGAGCACCAGACTTGGTAGAGGTAGTTTTTGGTTGGACTCCATGATCTTAGAGGCCTTTTCCAGCCAAAACAGCTCTGTGACTCTAGGACCCTGTAGGAGCATGTGCATGAGGCTCTACATCCCTATGACAGCACTGGCTGCACTCCCACCTGGGCTGGAACCTTCTGGAAGGATGAGATGTGGCTGCCCTTGTCTGCCATGGCTGGCTGGGAGCCTTCCCCATGCCCCATGTGCCCACACCCCAGTCCTTCTGCCCCAGCTCATGGGCAGAGGGACTGCAGGGGCTGTCCCTGGGCTCCTGAGCAGGGCAGTTCCCTGGGGAGGACGGAGGACACCCAGGCCATGATGGCCTTCCCCGAGCCCAAACCAGCTGAGAGGGGCAAGTGCTGACCAGCAGCAGCCACACACTGCCTGAGGGGACTTTGGTTCCTTTTCACATGGTGAGGCTGCTGCAGGGTGCAGCTGAGCTCAGAGGGGTGACAGCAGCAGGAGGCAGGGCTCTGAGCAACCTGCTCCAGTGGAAGGTTTTCCCTGCAAGGGAAAGCTTTAAAGGTCTCTTCCAACCCAAACTATTCCAGGTCTTCCTGACCACCATGTCTGTCTGCCAGCATTTTCCTGCAGGCTGCTCCAGGTCCTTGCCCTGGGACACCTCTCCTGTGGTGAGATAGGAGGGACCAGGCTGGGCTCTGTCTGCAGGTGACTGATGCTTCAGCTTTGACACTGGGTCCTGCCCAAAGTCCAACCTCCTTCACGGTTCCTGCTTCTCCTGCTGGAGAGGAGAGGGCTGCTGGGGGCTCTGCTGTCTGGGCCACCACAAGGGAGAGTGGCTGGAGTCAGATTCCTTCAGTGAGAGGCTTCTCAAAGACTGGAATGGTCTGTCCAGGGCATCCCTGGGGGTGTTCAAGCAGTGTGTGGACCTTGTGCTTAGGGACATGGTTTAGTGTTGGCCCTGCTGTGCTGAGTCAGAGGTTGGACTGGATGAGCTTGGAGGTCTCTTCCAACCAGATACATTCTGTGATCTCTGTACCCATGAGGATGCTGCATTCCAAAGTACCAATGGGATGGGAGAAGGATCCCTGTACTGTGTCCCTCTGAGCCAGGGAACTCTGGGGCTAGCATCTGCCACAGGCTGTGGGGATGTGGTAAAGCAGACAGGGAAAGCTCCTCAAAAACTCCTTTTGATGCTGTTCAGGACCCTCCTCTCTGTGGCAATCAGCTGCTGGATGATGGACTTAGGGTGAGAGATGGAAGGCAGGGAAGCTGCTCTCAGATCTCTCTGCACTGGTGGCCATAAGAACCTGGAAGAGTCTTTTCCTGCAGCCCACAGCTTTTGCTGCACAGGGCAGGGAGTTGCCATCAGCACAGATGCAGATGTTACACCCCAGGGAAGGTCTTGGCCCTTTTGGCAGGCTGCAGCTGCACTGTGCCCAAGAGAAGGCAACTGAAGAGTAACTACCACCTTGGGGGGGGGGTGTAAGGACCAATATGGGCCAGTGGAACAGGTTGGGGATGTCCCCTCCCTGGAGGTGCTCAAGGCCAGGCTGAAAGGGGCCTTGAGCAGCCTGTGCTGGTGGGAGGTGTCCCTGCCCATGGCAGGGGGTTGGCACTGGATGAGCTTTAAGGGTCTCCTCCAACCCATTCTGTGATTCTGTAGTCCAAGACCATCCTCTGAAGCAGCCACAGCCTGTAGGCACCAGGGGTGCCCTGGGTGCTCCCTTCCAGCTCAGGGAGCAGAGGCAGGAGGACTTCCCTCTTGTCCTCACGATGCAGCCCCAGGAGCTGCAGCATGAGGAGACTCCCTCGAGTGGCACAACACCCACCAGAGTGAGTCAACAGGAACATTAATAACAAGCAGAAAAGCCCCAGTGCCTCCTCCCCCCCTCAGTCAGCTCCGTGCAGCAGGGCAGGAGCTCCCCGGGGAGCCGCGGATGGAAGTGCAGGGCCAGGAGCTCCGATCCTGCTCCCCTACCCCACTGCCGCCAGGCACGGAGGTGCTGCTGTTGGCAGCATGCAGGCGCTGGTCCTCAGCGGGGTGAGCAGGGATAGGAGATGCCCTGGGCCCAGCATGGGGCTGGGGAATGCCCAGGGGTCTGCTGGTCCTTGCTGCCAGCGTGTGAGAGGCGCTGAGAGCTCTGCTCAGCCGTGCGGGAGGCTGAAGGAGAGACAGCAATGAGCCAGCCGTGAGCAATCAGCGCCGGCCAGAGCCCCCCAAGGAGCCGTCTGTGATTCCCAGCTGCAGTCCCCGTTCCTGGCTCACTTAACCCTCCGGGAATGCCAGCAGGGATGGCAGCTCCTGCAGCCCGGTGAGGATGCAACCCTCCCTCCCTCCCTCCTCCAGCCCTCCGACTGCTCGGGAACGCCTTCCAGCCGCGGAGTAATGAGAACTGCAGTCCCTGCTCCTCCTGCTCGGCTAATTGTCTGCGGGCAGTTGGGCTGTCAGAGTGCCCAGCGGTGCAGAAGCTGCAGCTGATTGCTGCCAGACGTCGCCTTTGCAATTAGCACCATTGATTGCATCCCTCTCTGCTCTCACCTGCCCTCTCCCAGCGGACCGGAGCTGTGCCTCTCACCTGGCTCATCCCTCCCCAGGGCGACGAGGCCATGGGATCCCTTCTGCAGCACCATCCCTTGGCTTGGAGAAGCCCTTTGGGGTGGGCAGGCAGGAGGATGAGCTCAGCTCCCCAGCTCTGCAGCTCTCCCACAATCACAGAACTGTCAGGGCTGGAAGGGACCTCAAGGATCAGCCAGGTCCACCCTCCCTGCCATGGGCTGGGACACCTCACACCAGAGCAGCTTGCTCAGAGCCACATCCAGCCTGGTCTTAGATACCTCCTGGGATGAGGCTTCCACCACCTCCCTGGGCAACTTGTGCCAGTGTCAAACCACCCTCATGCTGAAGAACTTCCTAAGGTCTAATCAATCTGCCCTCCTCTAGCTTGGATCCATTCCCCCCACTCCTATCACTACCTGATGGCCTAAAAAGTCCCTCCCCAGCTTCCCTGGAGCCCATTTCAGACACTGAAAGGCCACAATAAGGTCAGCTCAGAGCCTTCTCCCCTCCAGACTGCACAGCCCCAACTCCCTCAGCCTCTCCTCACAGCAGAGCAGCTCCAACTCTCCGCTCATCCTCATGGGCCACCTCTGGACACCCTAAGAAGTCCCTCCCCAGCTTGCCTGTGCTGGGAGGTCTTTCTTCAGCTCTGCAGTGTGGCTCCTTGCTCCTCTCTGCTCCTCAGCAGCCACATCTGAGAAGACCCAAACCTATCACCTCAAAGGCACTGGGGAGGTCCCACTGAGCCTCGAGCAGATAAAATATCTGCTGCTCCTGCTTCTCCTGCTGGAGAGGAGAGGGCTGCTGGGGGCTCTGCTGTCTGGGCCACCACAAGGGAGAGTGGCTGGAGTCAGATTCCTTCAGTGAGAGGCTTCTCAAAGACTGGAATGGTCTGTCCAGGGCATCCCTGGGGGTGTTCCAGCAGTGAACTCCTCTCTCTGGCTGCTTGGACCTGGGAGGGATTTTTTTTTTTCTCTTTCATTTTTCCCTTTTTTAATTTTGTGTTTTTTTTGTTTTTTTTTTTTTTTCTTTGGTGGTGGGGGGGGAAGATGTTTTAAAATATAAAATGAAAATTCAGATTTGACAACCCCAAAAGGTTCTGGAAGGCTCTGTCAGTTCTGCTGAATGGTTTGTTTGGAGAGGGAGGAAAGAAAAACCCAACAAAACCACCACCACCACCACCACCACCACAAAAAACAACCCCCCAAAGACCCAAACATTTCATTTCAGCCTTTTCAGAGAGAAATGTTTTGATTTTCTTGATTCTTTTTCCACCCCTTCCAAACGACTTTGTTGCAGAGTTTGCCTTTATTTTATTTTCTTGGACATCGAAAACAAAAAGAAAGGAAATAAAAAAAGAAAAGAAAAATAAATAAAACCTCAAAGTCTCCCCCTAAAAACAACCTCCCTCCTCCCACCCCCACCCCAAAGTAAATCTGTGACATCGTTGCAGTTGGAAGAAAATTGCACTGCTTTGGTCACAACAAAACCTTTTGCTTAACTTCCACCCTCCTGAGAAGTTCACACCTCACATCCCCTGCCCCAACCCCCC
>WAAF01013586.1:36640-82912 GCA_013400475.1 Tricholaema leucomelas
TGCAGTACTCCAGGTGGGGTCTCAGCAGAGCAGAGCAGAGGGGGAGAATCCCCTCCCTGGCCCTGCTCTGCAGCCCAGGCTCTGCTTGGCTTTCTAGGCTGCAAGTGCACACTGCTGGCTCCTGCTGAGCTTCTCCTCCAGCAGCACCCCCAAGTCCTTCTCCTCAGGGCTGCTCTCCAGCCTGGCACTACCCAGTCTGGATTTGTGCTTGGCATTGCCTCAACCCAGCTGCAGGACCTTGCTCTTGGTCTTGTTGAACCTCCTGAGCTTGGCTTGTGCCCACCTCTGCAGCCTGCCCAGCTCCCTCTGGATGGATCCCTGCCCTCCAGCCTGGCTGCTGCAGCACACAGCTTGGTGTGGGCAGCAAACTTGCTGAGGCTGCACTCAGTGCCTCTGTCCATGGCACCCACAGAGATGTTGAAGAAGTCTGGTCCCAGGACTGATCCCTGAGGGACTCCAGCTTGACAGCCTGCTGGCTACCTCAGTGCCAACCCAGGCACAGATGCCAGCCCTGAGCAGGGTCAGACCCCACAGCATTATCTGGAGGAGTTCAGGGCCACGTTGGATGAGGCCTCGAGCAGCCTGGTCTGGGCAGGGAGGCAACAGAGAGGTGAAGGGGGGCAGGGGAACTGAGGTGAGGTGGAGGGTGGCAGGGGCTCCCAGCAGTGACAGCACTGTCCCCTCTGCACACACATCTGGACTGATGGAGGACACAAAATGACCAAAGGCTGAAGAGCCTCTGCTATGAGGACAGGCCGAGGAGGTTGAGGCTGTTCAGCCTGGAGAAGAGACCTTAGAGCAGCCTTCCAGTATCAGAAGTGAGCTCCAGGAGAGCTGTGGAGGGACTTTGGCCAAGGGCTGGGAGTGCCAGGACAAAGGACAATGGCTTTGAGCTGGGAAAGGGGAGATTGAGAAGGAGATGAGGAAGAGATTCTTGAGAATGAGGGTGGGGAGAGACTGGCACAGGTTGAGGGTGGTGAGACCCTGGCACAGGTTGCCCAGGGAGGTTGTGGAGCACAGAAGCACAAAATGGGATCAAAGATCACATTCGGTGCTTCTGTGCTCCACAACCTCCCTGGAGGTGTTCAGGACCAAGCAGGATGAGTTCTTGAGCAACCTGTGCTGGTGGGAGGTGTCTCTGCCCATGGCAGGGGGGTTGGAAGTGGCTGAGCTTTAAGGTCCCTTCCAACCCAAGCCATTCTGTGACTCCAGGATCCCACAGCCATGAGTTGCCATTGCATGGGGGCAGAGGACATCCTTGTGCCAGCTGTCTGCCACCCCAATGAGTCACAGCTGGTGGCAGGGAGCAGCCCCCAGAGCTGGCAGCTGAGCAGGGAGGCCAAGGTGTGAGGAGGGAATTAGTGTCCAGATCCATAAAACACTTGGTCCCAATTATGATAATGCCCTGATTAGGGGAACTCAATAGTTCTGCTGGTGGTTAATGGCAGTAATTACCCAGATATGACTTCAGTGGCAATATTAATAACTCTGGGCCATTAGTATTGGTGAGCAATGAGCAGCAGGCACAGCCCTGAGCCTCCTGCTCGGCCTCAGCCCCACTTCAGCTCCTGGGCTGGAGCTTGGCTGCAGAGGAAATGGATCTAGGACCTGGTTGAAATCTGTCAGATGCAGAAGAGCACAGTGCAAGTCACCTTTGAACCAGGGAGATGGTCCTGTTGCCAGGCAGACCTAACATCAGCTTTCCAGTACCTGAAGGGGCTACAAGAGAGATGCAGAGGGATTGTTCCCAAAGGTCTGCAGGGACAGGACCAGGGGCAGTGGCTTGAAATGAGAGCAGAGCAGATTGAGATTTGATCTGAGGAACAAGTTCTGCACCAGAAGGCTGCTGGAGCACTGGAACAGGCTGCCCAGGGAGGAGGTTGTGCTTCTGTGATGGAATCCTGCAGTCAGAATGGTTGGGGTTGGAATGGACCTTAAAGCTCAGCCAGTTCCAATCTCCCATGGGCAGGGACACCTCTCACCAGCACAGTTTGCTCAAAGCCTCATCCAGCCTGGCCTTGAACATCTCCAGGGAGGTTGTGCTCCACAATCTCCCTGGGAAACTTGTGCCAGGGTCTCACCANGTGTGCAGCCTGCAGCAGAGGAGGCTCAGGGCAGAGCTCATTGCTGTCTGCAGCTCCCTGCAGGGAGGCTGTAGCCAGGTGGGGTTGGGCTCTGCTGCCAGGCAGCCAGGGACAGAAGAAGGGGACACAGCCTGAAGCTGTGTCAGGGCAGGTTGAGGCTGGATGTTAGGAGGAAGTTGTTGTCAGAGAGAGTGATTGGCATTGGAATGGGCTGCCCAGGGAGGTGGTGGAGTGGCTGTGCCTGGAGGTGTTGAAGCCAAGCCTGGCTGGGGCACTTAGTGCCATGGTCTGGTGACTGGCCAGGGCTGGGTGCTAGGCTGGGCTGCAGGAGCTTGGAGCTCTCTTCCAGCCTGGCTGGTTTTGTGATTCTCTTCTATGGTTCCACACTCTCACTGCCAGGCCTCCATGTCCTTGCTGCAGGGGAGCATGGAGGAGCTGCAACTCACACGGTGCAGGACATGCTTGCTGCTCACCAGCAGCCTCTGCTTGCAGAGCTCTTCCCAAGTCCCTGCTCTTGGCCTGATGCCCCAGGGAGGGCTGAGAGCTCCTACCCAGGGGACGCATTTTGGTGTCCTGTCTGCGAGGGGCTCCAGCGATGGGGAGCAGCCTCCGCACAGCCTCTGCACAGCCTCCTCTGCCGCCTTCCTGCCCGCAGTAGCATCCCTCAGGGGCTGCTTACACCACTGGGGGCTGTCTGCTTGGCTTCCTCACTGCTTCCCTGTCTGTGTCTGCCTGGCAGAGACCCTCGGCTCCAATCACCTCTTAGCTCTGCTCCCCCAGGGCCAGCCCCGACCGCAGGACGCGGCTCTGACTCCCCCCCGGGCTGTGGTTTCTGGGTGGCTGCTAAAGAAAAGAGGTGATTGATTGATTGATTGCTGCTGCCTCACTTGCTCTCAGCAGAAGATAATTGTCCCTTCCACCAGCCCCCGAGAGGCTGCTGATGGTTGAGAGAGTGAGGGCAGAGCCACCAGGCTATGAGGGCACAGAGCTGGCCAGGCTGGAGAGCAGGGCCAAGAGGAACCGCAGGAGCTTGGGCAAGAGCCCTGCACCTGGGGAGAAGCAGCACCGTGCACAGTGCAGAGCAGGAGGTGACCTGCTGGGAAAGCAGCTCCAGGGAGAAGGACCTGGCAATGCTGGTGGGCAACAACCAGCCCAGGAGCCAGCAGTGTGCCCTCCTGGCCAGTAAGGCCAACAGGCTGCTGGAGGGCACCAAGAAGAGTGTGGCAAGCAGGGCAAGGGAGGGTCTTCTGCCCCTCAGCTCTGCCCTGGTCAGGCTACCTCTGGAGAGTTGCATCCAGCTTAGGGCTCCCCAGTTCCAGGGGGACAGGGAACTACAGGAGAGAGTCCAGCAGAGGCTGTGAGGATGCTGCAAGGCCTGGAAGCTCTGTGTGAGGAGGGGAGGATGAGAGCCCTGGGGCTGTTTTGTCTGGAGAGCAGCAGCCTGAGAGGGGATCTGAGCAGTGCTTACAAACAGCTGAGGGGTGGGGGGCAAGCAGCAGGGGACAGGCTCTGGGCAGTGTCCTGGGAGAGGGCAAGGAGCAATGGACACAAACTGGAACCCAGGAGGTGCCACCTGGGCATTGAGGCTATTCCTCTATCGAGGCTGTGGGCAGCCTGATCCAAGGTAGATGAGCCTTGTGGTCCCTTCCAACCCTGACTGATTCTATGAGGAGAAACTTCCTTGGTGTGAGGATGCTGGAGCTTGAGGATGCTGGAGCCTGGAGCAGGCTGCGGAGTCTCCTTCTGTGGGGACTTTCAAGCCCCACATGGATGTGCTCCTGTGTGCCCTGCCCTGGGTGATGCTGCTCTGGCAGGGGCTGGGCTGGATGATCTCCAAAGGTGCCCTCCAACCCCTACCATTCAATGATTCCTGGACAGGTGTCCAACCTCCACCCAGCAAACTGCTGCCTGCTCTCTGCTTCTGAAGCCCAGGAGGCTTCCTGGCTCTGGTTCCTCTGCAGCCTTGTTCCCAGCCCCTCTGCCAGCCTAGCTAAAGGCTGGAGCTGGAGAGAGGGAGAGATGGAGCAGGAGGCTCAGGGCTGTGTATTCAGCTCTTTGTTCACCAATACTAATGGCCCAGAGTTGCTAACACTGTCACTGATGTCCCCAGCAGGGCACAGGCCACCAGGAACAGGTGCCAGTGCAAACCCAGCCTACATCCTTGCTCCCAGTGCTGCAGGGAGCTCTCCTACCCAGGATTCTGCAGCTCATTGCTAATCACAGCATCACAGAATGTCAGGGGCTGGAAGGGACCCCCAAAGCTCAACTCCTGCCAGATCAGGAGCACCCAGAGCAGATCCCACAGCAACACATCCAGGTGGGGGTTGAATATCTGCAGAGAGGGAGACTCCACAGCCCCCCTGGGCAGCCTGTGCCAGGCTCTGGCAGCCTCACAGGGAAAAATTCCTCCTCATGTCTCCATGGAGCTTCCTCTGCCTCAGCCTGCACCACTGCCCCTTGTGCTGGCACTGGCATCCCCCAGCAGAGCCTGGCTCAGCCTCTGCCACTCACCTGCACATCTTTATCACCATTGCTGAGGTCACCTCTCAGTCTCCTCCTCTCCAAGGGTGGCAGCTTTTAGCACAGGGCCTGAGGCAGACTCCCTGGCACCCAGGTGACATGCCAGCCTGGCAGCTGCTGCAGCCTGGTCCCCTGGAACCTGGGTTAGCACTGGGAGCCGCTGCTGCGCCAGCCCCAGCTCCGTGGGCAGCACCCAGGACACCTGCCCAGGCTCTGCGCCACTGCCCAGGCTGGAGGTGGGAGGCCATGGCAGCTCCCCAGCAGGAGGATCACAGGAGGCAGCTCAGAAATGACAACTGAACAAATAAACAAAGCCATCCCTGGTTGTTTTCCACGGCCAGCTCCGGGTTGGATCCTTCTCTCCCTCCTGTTTCCCTGTGCTGCCATCAGATTCCCCCTTCCCTGCCAAAACCTTTCCTTGCAGGAATGAGAAACCCCAAACAAAAGCTGTCAGGACAGAAGCTGGGGAAGCTGCTTGGCTTCCCAGCAGCCACAGACTGATTTTTCCCAACCAAGAGCAGGAACCGTTTTTTACTCTGAGAATTTCCAGCTCCTTGGCTTCTCTCTGTGTGGAGTGGCTCAGGGACCTGGGATTGTGCAGCCTGGAGGAGGCTGAGGGCAGAGCTCCTCTCCCTGAGAGGAGGCTGCAGTGGGGTGAGGGTTGGGCTCTGCTCCCTGATATCAGGTGATAGAAGGGGAGGAAATGGCCTGAAGTTGTGCCAGGGGAGGGTTAGGGTGGAGAGGAGGAAAATTTTCTTTGCTGTAGGAGTGGTCAGGGATTGGCAGAGGCTGCCCAGGGAGGTGGTGGAGTGCCCTGGGGTCCTGAGGTGCATTAAGAAGAGTGTGGCCAGCAGGTTGAGGGAGGTTCTTCTTCCTCTCTGCCATGGTGAAGCCACACCTGGAGTACTGGATCCAGTTTTGGGCTTCTCTTTTCAATAGGGACAGGAATATGCTGGAGAGAGCCCAGGGGAGGCTACAAAGCTGCTGAGGGGCCTGGAGCAGCTCTGTGAGGAGCAAAGGCTGAGAGCCCTGGGGCTGAGAGCCTGCAGAAGAGCAGCCCCAGAGGGGAGCTGAGCAATGCTTAGCAAGAGCTAAAGGGTGGGGGACAAGAGGCTGGGGCCAGACTCTTGTCAGTGCTACCCAGGGACAGGACAAGGAGCAATGGGCAGAAACTGGAACCCAGGAGGTTCCATTTGAACAGGAGGAGAAAGTTGTTTGGTGTGAGGGTGCTGGGGGCCTGGAGCAGACTGCCCAGAGAGGTTGTGGAGTCTCCTTCTCTGGAGAGCTTCCACACCTCCCCCCCTCCCCCACCATTGTGATCTTGGGCAAGCTGCTGTGGGTGCCCTGCTCTAGCAGCAAGCTTGGACTGGGTGAGCTCCAGAGGTCCCTGCCAACCCCCCCATGCTGGGATTCAGAGATTCCCTAATTCCTGGTGCCCTTCAGAGTGTCTCAGCTCATACACCTTCCTGGGCCTGACCATTGCAAGCTCTGGGGAGTCACCCACACGAGGGGGAACAGCTTGAAGCTCGTGGAGATGTCTGCCAGCTCTCCCCCTTGTGCACCAGGAGATGGCTGCTGGGACGATGCCAGTGCTGCGTCTTCACTTCTGCACTCTCTGTTCCCACACTGTGCCTCCTCCACTCCAGCCCTGTGGCTGGGGCTGGGTAATGCTCTGATCAATACCAGCCTTGGTCGTTATTCCTGTCAGGAGAAGGTTAATTGTGCCTCCTGCCTGGGGGCAGCAGCTGATCGCCACAGGGGCCAGGAAGGCTTTGGCTGCCTCCGGCCAGCATTTCACGACCCACCAGGTTGCAGGTGGCAGAGTTTAACCATGTGCTGCAGCATCAGGTGCTGCTCAGGGTGGCAGCTGGGACATTGCTCTGACCCTGTCACTCCTGGGTGTTTGCTGGCACCAGTCCCATGTGGGGATGCTGCCCCACGTGTGCTCTTTCCAGGTCACCCACTCAGCCCCTACCCTAGTGGGGCCTCATCTGGATCACTGGGTCCAGTTCTGGGCTCCTCAGTTCAAAAGAGAGAACTGCTGGAGAGAGCTCAGGAGAGGCTACAAAGCTGCTGAGGGGCCTGGAGCAGCTCTGTGAGGAGCAAAGGCTGAGAGCCCTGGGGCTGAGAGCCTGCAGGAGAGCAGCCCCAGAGGGCAGCTGAGCAATGCTTAGCAAGAGCTAAAGGGAGGGGGACAGGAGGCTGGGGCCAGACTCTTTGTCAGTGGTGCCCAGGGACAGGACAAGGAGCAATGGGCAGAAACTGGAACCCAGGAGGTTCCACCTGAACAGGAGAAAAAGTTGTTTGGTGTGAGGGTGCTGGAGGCCTGGAGCAGGCTGCCCAGAGAGGTTGTGGAGTCTCCTTCTCTGCAGAGCTCCCAGATCCTCCCCTGGCCATTGTGATCCTGGGCAAGCTGCTCTGGGTGCCCTGCTCGAGCAGGGAGCTTGGACTGGGTGAGCTCCAGAGGTCCCTTCCAACCCACACCATGCTGGGATTCAGGGATCTGTGGCCACCCTGGGATCCTCTGCACTGCCTCCACCATGGCTATCTTTGGGCTCTCCAGGGTGACACAGGGGCACAGGGGCTGCCCCTGCCAGGCAGAGGGTTGTGCCTCCCTGTGACCACGGTGTCTGAGCTGCTTCTCTGCCCCACTCCAGGTGTGGCTCCGTGTCCCAGTAAAACCTGAGGGCTTGCAGAGCCATGAGGAGGAAGCTGAGCTGCACCCAGCAGGGAGAGCAGGGAGAGGCTGCAGAGCTGGGAGCATCCCCCCCGGCAGAGCCCAGCAGGCAGGAGCTGGGATCCTGGAGCCCGCTGGGCATGGGGGCAGGACAAGGCTGCTCCTGCACTGGCAGCTGAGCAATGGAGAGAAAAGTTCGGCGGCTGCTGCTGAGGAACACAGCGGAGAGAGCTCTGCGCCTCTGCACGGCTGCTCAGGACACGGTCCTCTGTCTGTCTGTCTGTCTGCAGCCCCCCCGCGCTGCCTGTTCCCAGACATCCCCACCCCCCTTTTCCCCTCTCTTCTCCCTCTCGTATTTATAGTCTGCGCCCGTGGCCTCGTCTCCAGCCTCGCGTGTGACCTACTTACAGCCTCGGCTTTGCCTTTTCTCTGGCGAACAATGGCTGGGGCCAGCTGCACGCAGCCTGCTGCCGGCAGCCCCGCGGAGCCTCCCGCCCTGCCCGCGGCGGCCCCAGAGCCGGTGCCCGCTGCCAGCTCAGCGCCCCTGCTGCCCTGGCTGGTGCCCAAGGCTGTCACCCTGCCGGGAACACCCAGCCAGGAGCTGGCCGGCAGGGCACACAGCTCAGGGTGCTCAGGGCAGGGTGCTCAGCCAGGGCAATGTCCCAGGTGTGCCTGAGGCCAGCCTGCAGCATCCCAGCTGTGCTCACCCCTCTGCCGGTGTCTGCCCACTCCCCACCAGAGAATCACAGAACTGTTGGGGTTGGCAAAGCCCTCAGAGGTCACCCAGTCCAACCTTCAACCCAGCCCCCACCATGGCCACTAAAACCATGGCCCCAGGTGCCATGGCCACACACTTCTCCAGGCATGGGCACCTCACCCCCTCCCTGGGCAGCCTCTGCCAGTCCCTGACCACTCTTGCAGCAAAGACACTTTTCCTCAACTCCAACCTAACCCTCCCCTGGCACAACTTCAGGCCATTGCCTCTCCTTCTGTCACCTGATTCGGGGCAGAAGAACCCACTCACAGACACTGGGATGGCCACTCACAGGCACTGGGATGGCCACTCACAGGCACTGGGATGGCCACACTCAAGCACTGGAATGGCCACTCACAGGCACTGGGATGGCCACACTCAAGCACTGGAATGGCCACTCACAGGCACTGGGATGGCCACACTCAAGCACTGGGATGGCCACACTCATACACTGGGATGGCCACACTCAAGCACTGGGATGGCCACTCACAGACACTGGGATGGCCACTCACAGACACTGGGATAGCCACACTCAAGCACTGGGATGGCCACTCACAGACACTGGGATGGCCACACTCAAGCACTGGGATGGCCACACTCAAGCACTGGAATGGCCACACTCCAGCACTGGGGTGGTCACTCACAGGCACTGGGATGGCCACACTCAAGCACTGGGATGGCCACTCACAGACACTGGGATGGCCACTCACAGACACTGGGATAGCCACACTCAAGCACTGGGATGGCCACTCACAGACACTGGGATGGCCACACTCAAACACTGGGATAGCCACACTCAAGCCCAGGCTGCCTGTGTGTGCATGGAGAGGAGGGGACCCCCCACCTCTAATCAGGTAATTAGGGCTGCACAGTCAGCAGGGGGGCAGGGCCGTGGTGCTCTGCAAGCACTGAGCAGGGAACTGCTGCCCTCTCCCCTGCACACCTGACTGCTCCAGCAAGTTGCTCTCTGGGCTGCCTCTGCTGCTTGATACAGAGCTGAGAACCCCCTTCAGACTTCATCCACCACTGTCTTCATCAGCTCTATGGTGAGGAAGCACAGAAAAGAGTCTTCACCCCAAGGAAGAAGGCAGAGGAAGAGTTTCCCTGTCCCATGCTGATGTTGGCTCATATCCAGGGATTGGCAAAGGCTTCCCAGCGAGGTGGTGGAATCTCCACCCCTGGAGGTGTTCCAGAAACCTGTGGCCATGGAACCTGGGGCCATGGTTTGGTGCCCATGGTGGTGCTGGCCTGGTGGTTGGCCTGGGTGAGCTCAGAGGGCATTTCCAACCTAAGCCATTCCATGGTTCTATGATTTGGCTTCTGAGTAATGCCAGGCAGCTTGGCTTGAGGTTGAACACCGAGGTGAAACTTCACAGGATCATGGAATTGTGCTGGGAAAGCCCTTTAAGATCATCAGCCCAACACCACCATGGCCCAGATCCCAGCCCTCAAAGCATGTCCAGCTCCCTCTGCCTGGGGCTGTCATCCAGAGAGGGATGTGAGGCAGGGCTGAGGGCTGGGGGAGTGCCGTGGATGCAGCTCAAGTCACCACCTGCAGGAGATGCCCATCACACCCAGCCCTGGGCACCGACCTGTCACTGCCACCACACATCCCAGGGCAGGGATCAGGACCCAAGCTTCTCTCCGCACCCTTTTCACACCCGGGGTGCTGCTCCCCTGCCTCCGCCTGCCACAGCTGGCTCCCGACCCCGTGTGCTGAGGGGGAGGAACCCCGGGGCAGTGCCCTGCCCGTGGAGGTGCCCTGCCCGTGGCGGTGCCCTGCCCGTGGAGGTGCTCTGCCCGTGGAGGTGCTCTGGCCGTGGCGGTTCCCTGCCCGTGGCGGTGCCCTGCCCGTGGAGGTGCCCTGCCCATGGCGGTGCCCTGCCCGTGGCAGTGCCCTGCCCGTGGAGGTGCCCTGCCCGTGGCGGTTTCCTGCCCGTGGCGGTTCCCTGCCCGTGGAGGTGCTCTGCCCGTGGAGGTGCTCTGGCCGTGGCGATGCCCTGCCCATGGCGGTGCCCTGCCCGTGGAGGTGCCCTGGCCGTGGCAGTGCCCTGCCCGAAGCTGTGCCCTGCCCGGGGCCGTGCCCTACCCGTGGCGGTGCCAGCGCTCGGCGCCGCTCCCGCGCCGCAGCGGAGCGCTGACAGGGGCTGTAAATTGTCAGGCCCCGTAAAGCATTTAATGATTTTGAATTTATCTGCATCGATAACTACATGACAAGGTAACAGTCAAATAAATACCCATTAGTGCAGGCTCTCTCTTCTTTTTAATTAGGAGCTGGGCTCTAACCAATCATTTGCTGCTAAGCGAACGCTGCAGGAAATCTTCATTAGCAGCAGCCGCGGCCCCGGCCCCGGCCCCAGCCCCTCTGCAGCCTGCGGAGGAGGCAGCAAACTGCGAGCAGCTTTGGCCCCAGCTGCGTCCTGCTCTCACCCAGCACAAACAGAAACCTGCCTGCGGAGGGGGGTGGGGGTGCTGTCTGCTGGGCATCCACCCCCTGGCAGTGAGCAACCCGAGCCGGTGGGAGGTGTTCCTGCCCCTGGCAACTGGATGGTTCTGAAGGTCCCTTCCAACCCAAACTATTCGGTGGTGATTCTGTGACCTTCGTCGTGCTGTGCAGCTGCCCTGGTGACAAGCTGAGCTCTCTGCTGGGGCACTTGCTGCCCAAGCTTGCACTGGCACTGCTGGGGCTCCTGCCTCCCCCTGCCAGCCTGGGAAAGCCCTGCATTGCAGGGGGAGCAGAGAGGCTTAGACCAGGTCGGGAGGATGGGAGGGTGAGAGCTGCTCCTCCAGCCTAGGCTGGAGGTATCAGAGAATCATGGAATGGGTTGGGTTGGAAGGGACTTTAAAGCTCATCCAGTGCCAACTCCCTGCCATGGGCAGGAACACCTCCCCCCAGCACAGCTTGCTCAAGGCCTCATCCAGCCTGGCCTTGAACACCTTCAAGGAGGGGGCAGCCACAACCTCCCTGGGCAACCCGTGCCAGTGTTTCCCCACCCTCACTGCCACTGGATATGAGGTTTCTTCCTCATATCCAGTCCCACTCTCCAGGTAGTGCCCAGGGAGGGGGGTTTGGGGCAGTGATCCTGGCTGGGGGCTCTGCACACCCCACAGGCAGCATTTTCTGCAGGAAGATGCCAGCTTCTCAAAGGTTGTGCAGCAAGGGGTAGGTCTCATGTCTGGGCCATCACTGCACCCCTCACCACTTACCTCCACACTGGGCAGGCCAGAAAGTGCCATCAGCAGAGTCAGTACAATGTGGCCCTGGCAGGTGTGGAGCAGGGTCAGGATGCTGGCCCTGGTAGGAATTAAGCAGGGTCAGGCTGGTGTCCCTGGCAGGGCTGAAGCAGGGTCAGGCTGGTGCCCCTGGCAGGGCTGAGGCAGGGTCAGGCTGGTGCCCCTGGCAGGGCTGAGGCAGGGTGATGCTGGTGGCCGCCCTGGCGCAGCGCCGGGCAGAGGCTGGAGCAGGATCGGAGCTCAGGGCACCTCCTGCTGTGGCCCTTTGCAGCGTCCCTGGCACTCCTCTTCCCTCGGTGTCAGAGCAGCGGCTCCGGGAGGGGCAGAGGGAGCCGCTGGCTCCTTGGCTCTGTCTCAGCAGTGCCTGGCAGCGTTTTTCCAGCAGAGCAGCTTTTAAAGGCTGGGAGTCTCCCGGGAATGCATCGATGCTGCTGCTGGGGTTGGCTGTTCCGGGGGGGGGGGTCGGTGGAGAAGTGTCAAATCAAATGATTTCAGCTTCCCCATTCCGTTTCAGCACCGCCGCGAGAAGCCTTTCCAGGGGGAGCTGAGCGCTTCCATTTGACATTATCCTTTGGTTTCCTTTCATTTGGGCTCTCCTGTTACCATCTCCCTCCAAATCTACGCTCCCAGCCCAGCCAGCACTTCCCTCTGTAGCGATTCTGCAGCAGCAAAGCCCAACCAAACATTTGGATGTTTCTGTGTGGGGAATTTTCTCCTCTCTCCTCACCTGCCCCTCCCCCCCCCCGCCCAAAAAAAAAGAGAATTGTTCGTGGTGGAGAAGTCTGCAATGAGAAGCCCTCAGCACCCCAGGGCAGGGAGCTGCCATCTTGCATCTGGCTCTGGCTCCAGCAAAGAGCAGTGTGGCAGAGCCAGCAGCGATCCAGGGGCACTTTTATGCCGTGCTGGAGGCGGAGGAAGGACACCAGATGTGACCTGCTGTGTGCTGTGCAGCCGTAGGCAGTGAGTGGCAGGGAGGGAGGGGAAGACACCGAGCGTGAAGTGGAGAGAAGCTCCTCAGGAGGGGTTAGGAGAGAAGATGCCCTTGGTACCCAGAGGGGCTCCAGGTAGAGTTTGCTGCCCCTGGAGAGCAGGGCAGGCTGGATGCCAGCTCTGGCTCCATGAGTGGCAAAACATGAAGAGAGTTTCCTTAAGGGGCAGGGTGGAGAGGAGACAGATCATTGCCTTCGTGAGCCAGCAGCCCCCAGGGGCCAGGATGTGACTCTGCTCCCCAGCACTGAGCCAAGGCAGAAGCCTGCTCCATCCTTTGTGGGAGCTGCACTGACGGGAGCTGGGCTGTGGCTTCCCCTTGCCTGGGCACACCCTGCCTGCCCCAGTGGCACATCAGGGTTCACGCAGCTGGTGCCAGGGCTGTGTGCTGGGCTTCAGCTCTTTCCTCATGGGTGGCACAACAGCACGATGCCCTGGCACTGCTCCTGGCTCAGCACTCCACAGACGTGGCTCATCCCCTCCTTGGGCAACAAGAGCCTGCGGTGGGCTGCCCGTGTGCCCTGCTGCCTGAGTGCCACCTGCTCCCTGCATGCAGCCTGCCAGGCTCCTGTCCCTCTCTCTCTCCAGCATCCCTGTTGGTAGCAGTGTGGATTAAGAGCTGCTTTAATGGATATTTATGATGCCCATCACAGCCTTTTACTGCCTGTCCCCTCACATCACAGGTGCTGCTGCTGCCACGTGTCCAGACAGCCCGTGGGGATGAGGGTCCTCAGCCCTGCCCGGGGGGACCTGGCTGCCTGGAGCCATTAGCACACCCCAACAACCCCCCAAAATGCTTCAGACAGGTTCTCTTCTGCGTCCCCCCTTAGATCTCATAGAAGAGCCACCCACAAGTACCCCTCTGTGCCTCCTCAAGGCTCTGCAAGCCCTCAGGTTTTACTGGGACATGGAGTGGGGGCAGAGAAGCAGCTCAGACACCGTGGTCACAGGGAGGCACAACCCTCTGCCTGGCAGGGGCAGCCCCTGTGCCCCTGTGTCACCCTGGAGAGCCCAAAGATAGCCATGGTGGAGGCAGTGCAGGGGATCCCAGGGTGGCCACAGATCCCTGAATCCCAGCATGGTGTGGGTTGGAAGGGACCTCTGGAGCTCACCCAGTCCAAGCTCCCTGCTCGAGCAGGGCACCCAGAGCAGCTTGCCCAGGATCACAATGGCCAGGGGAGGATCTGGGAGCTCTGCAGAGAAGGAGACTCCACAACCTCTCTGGGCAGCCTGCACCAGGCTCCAGCAGTAGATGGGGAAACTGAGGCCGAGGGAGGAGGGAGCAGACAATGCCACTCATTGCCACTGCTGCCAGCTCTTCCCCCAGTATGTAGGGCTGGGACTGGCACATGTGCACGTGGGGCAGGAGGTGAGCATGGGTCAGAATTCAAGTCAGGGATGGCATCTGAAGTGGCCTGGGCAGTAGCCAGTGCCTGTGCCGAGGGTATGCTGGGCATAGTGGCATGGGGCACAGTGGCAGGAGCCATGGGCAAGCACCAGGTCTGTGGGAAGCAGCCTCTGTGGGCATTTTCTGAGCACATTCTGCTGCCTTTTGGAGCTGGTGATGCTCCTGGGCTCCCAGGGAAGCTCAGGCTGCCTCTCCCCAGCTCTGAGGGAAGCTCCCCCAAGGCAGCACATTAAGCCTGACCTGTGCACCACCTCCCCGATTAACATCAGAGCAGGAAGAACTGAAGGTCTGTGGAGGGCAGCTGAAGGGAGCAGGCAGGCACAGCTCTCCTCTCCTGCTGCAGGAAGGGGTGGAAGGGCAGCTCCCTGGGGACATGTGCAGGCCAGCTCTGCCCGGCTGCTGGAGCAGTGTGGTGGCCTGAGTGCCACTTGTGCTGCCAGGGGGAGTTGATGCTCTCCTTCCCCACCTTGCTGACAACAGGAGAGGCAAGAAAAGTCCCCTGGGAGGCAGCAGGGGAAGCCTCATTTGCTTTCCCACAGCACAGATGGGACTGCAGCCCTGGCAGAGCTCTGCTGCCCATGGGGCTGGGGCACTGCAGGCACTGGGCACACAGCTGGGGCTAGGATGGGGACTGGCAGCCAAGGTCCCAGCAGGCTGCCCATGGAGTTCATGCTCCCTCGTTTGCTCCACACTGTGAACTGGGCTGCTCTGGGTTGTTGTGCACCAACACTGCTTCCTCACCACCTCTGGGTCACACCCAGACTGTTCTGCACAGGTCATGGTGGAGTTGGGAGGGACCTCTGGAGCTCATCTAGTCCAACCCCCCTGCCAGAGCAGGGTCACCTAGAGCAGATCACACAGCAACACCTCCAGGAGGGTTTTGAATGTCTCCAGAGGAGACTCCAGCAGCTCTCTGGGCAGCCTGCTCCAGGGCTCTGCCACCCTTAAATCACAGAAGTTCCTCCTCACTTTCAGATGGAGCTTCTGATGTTCAGTCTGTGCCCATTGCCCTTTGTCCTGGCATTGGCACCACTGAGCAGAGCCTGGTCCCAACCTCCTAACCCCCTCCCCCCTGCCCCTTGAAGCATTGATCAGCACTGATCAGCTCCCCTCAGGCTGCTCTTCTCCAGACTCCAGCCCCAATGCTCTCAGCCTTTGCTCCTCACAGAGGTGTTCCAGGCCCCTCAGCAGCTCTGCAGCCCTTTGCTGTGCCCTCTCCAGCAAGTCCCTGGCCTTGAACTGGGGAGACAGAACTGGACACAATACTGCAGAAGTGGCCTCAGCAGGGCAGAGCAGAGCAGAGGAGGAGGAGAGCCTCCCTTGCCCTGCTGGCCACACTCCTCTTGCTGCACCCCAGGGCACCATTGGCCTTCTTGCCCACAGGGGCACCTTACTGGCTCGTGCCCATCCTGCTGCCCTCCAGGAGTCTCAGGTCCTGTTCCCAGAGCTGCTCCCCAAGAGATCAGCCCCAGCCTGTCCTGATCCCTGAGGCTCTTCTGCCCCAGCTGCAGGACTTTCAGTTTTCTGGGGAGCTGAGGCACAGGCAAGCTGCAGAAGGGAACTGTCTGAAGGGGGCCACAGGAGGGCTGGGAAAGGACTGTTCAGAAGAGCCTGTGGGGATAGGAGGAGAATGAAAGCTGAGCAGGGCAGAGTTAGGTTGGACAGCAGGAGGAAGCTGTGCAGAGCGAGGGTGGTGAGACACTGGCACAGGCTGCCCAAGGAGGTGCTTGAGGCTCCATCCCTGGAGACATTCAAGGTCAGACTGGATGTGGCCCTGGGCAGCCTGCTCTGGTTGGAGCTGTCCTTGCTGCCTGCAGGGGGGGTGGGGCAAGATGCCCCCTCCAAGCCTGTCAAGATGTGACCCTGCGGTGTGTCCACTTAGCTCTTCCTACGGGTAGCAATGCTGGGGCTGCTCCTGCTCCCCCCCCGGCAGCCAGCTGAGGAGCATTTCTGCGCCACCTCACGCTCCCCCCATCAGCCAGCAGCAGACACCCGAGGCGCTTGGAGCTCGCAGGAGCTGACAAGCCTGCGAGGATGAAAAGTTCAGCAGCAGTGCCGGGGCCGTGTAGGTGTCGGCGGCAGCAGCGCTCTGTGGCCGGCAGCGCCGCGGCCGTCTGCAGAAAAGGTCACCCTTCAGCAGCCTGCAGTCACCAACCTGCCCTGGCACCGGGGCTCGACT
Source organism: Tricholaema leucomelas (assembly GCA_013400475.1). NCBI lineage: Eukaryota > Metazoa > Chordata > Aves > Piciformes > Lybiidae > Tricholaema lacrymosa > Tricholaema leucomelas. The sequence continues at coordinate 52,484 of WAAF01013586.1, forward strand.
CCTGCTGCCCTTAATGAGGTGACCTTCAGACTGGCCAAGGCGAAGAGCTGACAGGGCAGGCTCAGCAGATGCTTTGTTCTGCCTCCTCTGTGGCTGCTGCAGCTGGAGAGAGGCTGAAGTGCAGCTGCTGCTTGCTCTGCTGCCTCCTTCATGGCTTTGCAGCCTGTGCATGGGGAGCTTCTGGGATGTTGCATCCCTGGAGGTGTTCAAGGACAGGTTGGATGAGGCCTTGAGCAGCCTGGTTTAGGGGGACATGTTCCTGCCCATGGCAGAGGGATTGGAATGTAGATGATCACAGGGCTGAAGAACCTCTTCTGTGAGTACAGGCTGAGGGAGATGAGGTTGTTCAGGCTGGAGAGGAGAAGGCTCCAGGAAGACCTTAGAGCAAGCTTCCAGTGCCTGAAGAGGCCACAGGAAGGCTGCAGAGGGACTGTTCCCAAAGGCCTGCAGGGACAGGACCAGGGCAGTGGTCTGGAATGAGAGCTGAGCAGATTGAGATTGGATGTGAGGAACAAGTTCTGCACCAGGAGGCTGCTGGAGCACTGCAAGGAGGTGTTTGAGGCTCCGTGTCTGGAGATATTTGAAGGTGTTGCTGGACATGGCTCTGGGCAACCTGACCCAGTGGAGGATGTCCCTGCTGAGGGCAGGGATTGGACTGGATGAGCTTTGGAGGTCCCTCCCAACTCAAACCATTCGGAGATCTCAAGGTAGAATCCATCCAGCTCCAGCCCAGGGGTGTTCAGTCTGCAGGTGTCTGTGCCTGGCTGTGTGCTGCAGTCCAGAGGAGCCACACAAAGGGGGACCCCAGTGCTCCCCACCTCTCCAGGGCCAGGGAGATCCCAGACACTGCTCTAAGGCAAAGTGTGGATGAGGAAAGAGAAGATTAAGGGCAGGAGCATCAAGGTTAGCTTCTGAGCCCAGTGAAGGAAGTTTCTGGGATGGGTTTCTACCTGTGACATTGAGCAGGGACCTCTCTTTGGTTTAATGCAGGTCTGACTGGAGAGGACTCTGCTCCAGCCCTGTGCTTGGCAGGGCAGACAGGGAGCCCTGCAGCTTCAGGCAGGGGCTGGTTCAAAGCCAGGCTGCAGCATCAGCAGGGAAGTGTTTAGACCTTGTGCAGGCTTCAAAACTGGTAAAAAGCTGCTCTGGAGTCCCCAGATGTAGAAGTTATTCCTTAGAACTCAGAGCCTCAGAACACTTCTCCACAGCCAGGCAGTCTCAGGCCAAAGCAGAGGCAGGGGTGTGGCACCAGCACCATGCCAAGGGCTGGTGGAGCACCAGGGGGAAACTTGAAGCAGAGGGAATGGCTCAGCTGGGGACTGTTTGCTTCGTGCTCTCCAGTGGGGCACATGTCACTGAGGGCTCCTTCCATGCCCATCAGCCCATGGTGATGAGCAGGCCCACCCAGTGCTGGCGGCCACCTTGAGTGGGGGGAGGCCTGGCAGGCTGCTGAGGCTGGTGGTGGCTCAGAGTGCAGGCAGGCACAGGCTGCTGTTTTGCAGCAGGTACCCCTGGAGCAGAGCAATTCCTTCAGATAGATTCCTCCTGCCACAGATTTGCCTCCAGCAAGGGTCCAGATCTTCTCAGCAGAGTGCTGCTGGTTCTCAGGGCACAGACATTGAGTTCACAGAGTCCAGGAGTGGAAAATGAAAGCTTCCCTTCCATGGATGCACTGCTGGGGCCCCTGGACACTGCTAAGCTGAGGACTCAGAAGATACAAGTGATGGAGGGGAACATCTCCTCCCTCTTGCCCTTTTCCGGCCAGGAGAAGCAATCCATGACATTCTTCCACCAGAGGTGTCCCTGAGTGCCCAGTCCACAGGGCCCCCACACTGCCAGGCTTTGAAAGAGGCCAGGACCACAGAATCACAGAATGGGCTGGGCTGGAAGGCACCTCCAGAGCTCATCCAGTCCAAGCCCCTGCACTCAGCAGGGACATCCTCCACTAGAACAATGCTCAGAGATGTCAGGGGATGGAAGGGACCCAAAGAGCTCATCCAGTCCAACCCCTGCCAGAGCAGGACCACACAATCCAGCTCAGGGCACACAGGAACACATCCAGACAGGGCTGCAAAGGCTCCAGAGAAGGAGACTCCACAACCTCTCTGGGCAGCCTGTGCCAGGGCTCTGGGACCCTTCCAGGCAAGAAGTTCCCCTTGTGCTGAGCTGCAACCTCCTGTGCTGCAGCTTCCATCCACTGCTGCTTGTCCTGCCCCAGGGAGCAGTGAGCAGAGCCTGTTCCCCCCCTCCTGACCCCCAGCCCTCAGAGAGTTACAGACATTGAGTCAATCCCCTCTCAGGCTTCTCTAGGCTAAGCAGCCCCAGGGCCCTCAGCCTCTCCTCACCAGGCAGTGCTCCAGGCTCCTAATCAGCCTTGTAGCCCTCTGCTGAGCCCTCTCCAGCAGGTCCCTGTCCCTTGCCCACAGCCCTGTCCAGCCTCACCTTCAGTATCTCCAGGCATGGAGCCTCAGCCACCTCCCTGGGCAACCTGCTGCAGTGTTCCAGCAGCCTCCTGGTGCAGAACTTGTTCCTCACATCCAATCTCCATCTGCTCTGCTCTCATTCCAAACCATTGCCCTGGTCCTGTCCCTGCAGGCCTTTGGAAAGATCCCAGGGAATTCCCTGGGCAGGGAATATGAACTCTGATCCAGAAGCTTTCTCTGCAATGGGTTGGCCATGCCAGGTGGCAGCAGAGTTGGGACTGCCAGGGACACTGTGGCATTTGCACTGGCATGCCTTAGCTGGCATGCAGCAGAATACAGCTTGTTACCAGCCAGACTTCAGTGCCCAGCTGTGGGCTGCTAAAGAGGAAGCAGAGAGAGCTGCCAGGCTGGCTTGGCACAGGAAGCTGATCTCTGTCCCATGCCCTTACCACAGGGAGCAGAAGCTGCTGGCCTCCCTCTCCCACCACAAATGCAACTGCCCAAGCTCAGGCGTTTTTCTGCAAGCCTCCTAGGCTGTATCTGAAGTGTCCCCCCCTGAGGAGGGCTGATTGCCATGCAGAGATGACCTCCATGGAGGAGGCTCTCCTGAGACCCTTTCTGGAGGGAGAGGCCTGGAAAGCAGAGCATGGAGTCACCAAAGTGCTGCTGTTAAATCTGGTGAGCTGGAACAGCTCCAGCCCCAGGGAACCTCACCCTGTCCCTCAGCAAGACATGGCTCTTGCCAGGGGCTGTGGTGCTCTCTGGGCAGGACAAGCCACCCTTCCTTCCTAGCCTTTGTCATCCTCCCTGCTCAGCCATCTGCTTCCCACATCTGCTTCATCTCCAAGCCACAGAGCTCTGTTCTGGCCTCAGCTCTGCCTCCCTAAAGTCCCTCACCTCCCTTGTCCCAGGCTGGGAGAGCTGGGGCTGTTGAGACTGGAGAAGAGAAGGCTCCAGGCAGGCCTCAGAGCAGCCTTCCAGTGCCTGAAGGGGCTCCAGGAGAGCTGGGGAGGGACTTAGGACAAGGGCTGGGAGTGCCAGAGGAGGGACAATGGCTGTGAGCTGGGAGAGGGGAGAGTGAGAGTGGAGATGAGGAAGAAATTCTTTGCAGAGAAGGTGGTGAGACCTGGCACAGGTTGCCCAGGGAGGCTGTGGCTGTCCCCTCTCTGGAGATGCTCAAGGCCAGGCTGGATGAACCTTGAGCAGCCTGTGCTGGTGGGAGGTGTCCCTGACCATGGCAGGAGGTTGGAACTGGCTGAGCTTTGGGGTCCCTTCCAACCCAACCCCTTCTGTAATTCTATGATTCCTTCCTCCCCCCAGCTCTGCTGAACATCCTCTGCTGTGGCAGCTGAGTGCTGTCCTCAGGAGGGCTGAGACACTCCCGGTGGCTGCTGCAGCTTTGCCACTGGTCCTCAGCCACAGGAACCCACTCAGCAACGTCACCTTGTCAGAGGAGAGCCAGGGACATCCCCCCGGGCCCTGCTGAGCACTTGCAAGAGCTGCTCAGTGTTTCTCCTGTGACAGCAGCCAGGGTCGAGATGAAAAGGACCGGGGATAGAGCAGCCTGAGCTTGTTGTGGTGCTGCCTCCCAAGGGGCTGGGGAGCGGCGTGGGAGAGGGAAGGCAGGAGACAGCAGCAGCAGCCAGAGCAAATGGTTCTTTATTTTATCTCCAGGATAAAAAGGAATTGGGAAACCAGGTCCTTCAGAGGAGGTGCCTTCATCCTGCTGCAGAGTGTTTGATCATCTTAGATGTTGTACAAGGAGGTGTTCGGCTGAATTATCATTAGAGGAGGTGATGGAGCTGAAGAGCAGCAGCAGAGTTCCCCCGTGGTGACCCAGACTCGTGTTATGTGCCTGCAGGGAGGAGAGGGGACAGCAGAGGATCTGGCATGGCTCTCAGCCAGGGGACCAGCAGCAGGAGAGCTCCCAGCTGCCCCCAGCTGCCCCAGGGTTCCTGCTCCCTGCCTGCTGGGAGATGGTCTGGGAGCCTGTGAGAGCAGCCCTGCCACAGCTTCCCGGCTGCCCAGCCTGGGGAGCAGACACAGACCCGGGGGACTTCTGAGCCTTCAAACCCCAGGCAGGCTCGAAGTACCACCCAGCAGGGTGGGAAAGCCAGGATGGCACCGTGTGGCTCTGTGCCAGCTGGGATGCTGGGGCCAGGGTGCTCTGAGCAGGGAATCCCATCGGTGGTTGGGATCCAGAGCAGTGGCATGTAGCAGCTGAGGACAAAGGGATCTTGGAGCCAAGGATCCTGGGGCTGGGAGTGCTGGCATCCCCAGCAGGGCAGGAATTCTTGCCTCTTTTTCCACATCAGTGCCCCTAATCATCCATCCATCACCCAGCCCTTCTGTCCTGAGTCCCCCAGCAGGTGTGGGGATGGCTGTGGCACGCCTGGAACTGCCAGCCCCTGCTCTGCCTGCATGCTTGCTTAGCAATAGAGCAAGAGCCGTTTCCAGAGCCTCATTAGTATTTGCATTGTTGCATGGCTGTCTAAGAGGAGTAGCAGCTAAGTGAGCCAGTCAGCGCTTGCTAATTTGCATGTTAATGAAGCCCACAGAACGCAGCTTAGAGAGGCTGGCAAAGTAGACCTCCAACGGCTCGAGCTATAGATGCAGGCTGTGTGCGCTCAGAGACACAGCAAACACTGCAGGCAGACACCCAGATGGCTGGAGAGACAGACAGACAGATGGCTGCACACAGACGTCCTGGATGGGAGGGGTGAGGGGGAAAGAAATCTCTGTGGAGAGAGGTAGGGAGCAGTGCCGGAGAGAAGGAGGAAGGACAGCAAGATGGATAGATGGGGAGAGAGAAAATATGAGTGGAGGAACAGATTAGTCAGGGGCTGTGAGCATGCTTGGGAATAAGAATCTTCTCCATTTATTTCTCTCTCTCTCTCTCTCTCTTTTCTCTCGGGGTTGTGCACAAGCCCTGGCACAGCCCAGCCCCTGCTGGAGCTCTCTCCCCATCCCTGCACTGGAGGGTGCTGCCCTGATGCTGGGCACACAGGCAGACATGGCATGGCTGAGGGGCAGGTGGACACAGGGGTTGGCTTCTCAAGGGGCAGCTGCCCAGCCCTGACTCTGGGAGGAGCCTGGCCAGGGTGCTGCTGGAGGAGACACTGGACAAGAGCAGGTGATGTGTGCTGGGGGCACAAAGAGCCAACCCTGGCCTGGGCTTTATCCAAAGAAGCTTGGCCAGCAGGTCAAGGGAGAGGATTCTGCCCCTCTGCTCTGCTCTGCTCTGCTCTGCTCTGCTCTGCTCTGCTCTGCTCTGCTCTGCTCTCCTCTGCCCTGCTGGGACCACACCTGCAGCACATCTCCAGTTCTGGGGTCCTCCAGGACATGGAACTGCTGGAGAGGGTCCAGAGGAGGTGACAGAGATAACTGGAGGCTGGAGAACCTCCTCTAGGGAGAGTTGGGACTGTTCAGCCTGGAGAGGAGGAGGCTCCAGGCAGACCTCAGAGCAACCTTCTAGTGCCTGAAGAGGCTCCAGGAGAGCTGGGGAAGGACTTTGGAGAAGGGCTGGGAGTGCCAGGAGGAGGGACAATGGCTTTGAGCTGGGAGAGGGGAGAGCGAGAGTGGAGATGAGGAAGAAATTGTTGAGAGTGAGGGTGGTGCAGCAGCTGCAGCTCATGGAGGAGGNTGGGGAAGGACTTTGGAGAAGGGCTGGGAGTGCCAGGAGGAGGGACAATGGCTTTGAGCTGGGAGAGGGGAGAGTGAGAGTGGAGATGAGGAAGAAATTGTTGAGAGTGAGGGTGGTGCAGCAGCTGCAGCTCATGGAGGAGGTGGTGCACAAGGGGGTCATTGTTCTTCCCTGGGCAGGAGGCTCCAGCAGCCTGGAAGGTGATGCTGCTGAAGGGCTGGAGAGTGAGATGTACCCAGCAAGGTGAGGACCAGGAGAGCTTTGCTCCAAGCATTGGTGACCCAGCTGGGACATCTTCCATCCACATCTACACCTCCACAGGACCAGCACCACCAGCAGCACTGCCCAGTTGGGAGAACAGAGGGAGCAGCTGAGTGTGGAGAGAGATCTTCCAGCAATCCCCATCTGCTGGGCTGGGGCACCACATGAGCAGCTGCCACTGGGCCAAGAAGGCCTCACTGTCCCTTGGGCAGTCACTCATCACAGCTCTCCTCCATGTGGCCCTGAAATGGGTTGGCAGCTCCATATCAGCAGGCTGGAGCCACCAGCAAGCCCATCACAGACAGGTGCCAGGCTTAGACCCCAGGTCCTGTCCTGCTGTTGTTTGTCCCCCTCTTGCTTTCTGTCCCTGTTCTCAGCACTGGTCAGGCTACACCTTGAGTGCTGTGTCCAGTTCTGGGCTCCTCCATTCAGGAGAGATGTTGAAGTGCTGGAAAGTGTCCAGAGAAGGGCAGCAAGGCTGGGGAGGGGCCTGGAGCACAGCCCTGTGAGGAGAGGCTGAGGGAGCTGGGGGTGTGCAGCCTGCAGAAGAGGAGGCTCAGGGCAGAGCTCATTGCTGCCTGCAGCTCCCTGAGGGGAGGCTGTAGCCAGGGGGAGTTGGGCTCTTCTCCTAGACACCCAGCAACAGAAGAAGGGGACACAGCCTGAAGCTGTGTCAGGGCAGGTTGAGGCTGGATGTTAGGAGGAAGTTGTTGGCAGAGAGAGTGATTGGCATTGGAATGGGCTGCCCAGGGAGGTGGTGCAGTGCCCATGCCTGGAGGAGGCTGCATGGGGCACTTGGTGCCATGGGTTAGGTTGGACTCAATGATCTCAGAGGTCTCTTCCAACCTGGTTGATTTTGTGATTCTGCTCTGTCTGCCCATGAGGGCTGCAAGATGCAGGCCATGGGGACAGGCAACCTGCACTGGGTGGGTTTGCACTTCCAGCCACAAAGACGGATCTAGAGGCCCTGATGTGTTTTGTGTCCTTGTCCCAAGATGTCTGAGGATTGTGAACAGTTTTGGTTGTGCCCAGCCACAGGGCAAGAGGTAACAGGCACAGATCTGAACACAGAACTCCCATCTAAGCATGAGGAAGAAATTCTTGGAGCACTGGAGCAGACTGCCCAGAGAGGTGGCAGAGCCTCCATCTCCAGAGCCATTCCAGCCCTGCCTGGGCACTGTAGTCCTGGGCAACCTGCTCTGGGTGACTCTGCTCTGGCAAGAGGCCTGCACTGGATGACCTTCAGAGGTCCCTTCCAGCCCTCACCATGCTGTGATTCTGTCATTCTGTGTCTCTGGACACAGTTCAGGCTCACTGGGAGAGGAAGGTGTCAGACTCCAGACCTCAGCAGGGCTCTCTGGAGCCAAAGCTCTCCCTGTTTCCATGGCCAGGGTGGGCTGGAGCCAAAGGCAACATGCAGAGGACAGTGCCTTGTCCCTGCTCTTAGCTGGACTCAGATATCCCTTGGGCCCTCCAGAGGCCACTGAGCTGTGCAGGGGTGCTGCAGGAGCATGCACAGGAGGAGGAGAGGAACCTCTCAGAGTTTGGTCAGCCTGGACCAGTCCCCACCACTGATCCTGCTCTCATGTGCCCAGGAATGACAGGGGGAGGAGGACGCAGGTTTTGCCCAGGACAGGGCTGTGTGGGAGGGCTGGCACACAGCTGGGTGCCAGCACTGCCAGGCCTCACACAGCTCTGGTGTCTGAGGTGTCACTCAGCACAGCCAGCCCCTGCCATACCCATTAGCTGCAGCGCTGATGCGGAGCAGCCCTGGCCCTGACAGCCCCTGCAGAGGAGCGTGACAGGGCTGGCATGGGGAGCAGGGGCACAGCTAACAGATGCCCCACATCCAAACCACCCTGAAACACAGCCAGGCTGGGGACTCCACCACCTCCCTGGGCAGCTCAGTCCAGTCCCTGACCACTCTCAGTGGGAAAAAAAATCTTCCTGATGTCCAATCTAAACCTCCCCAGGGGCAGCCTGAGGCCATTCCCCCTTGGTCTGTCTCCAGTCACCTGTGAGCAGAGCCCAGCAGCAGCCTCTGCACTACCTCCTTTCAAATGGCTGCAGACAGCAATGAGCTCTGCCCTCAGCCTCCTCTGTTTCTCTCTACCCATCCCCAGCTCCCTCAGTCTCTCCTCATCACATTTATTCTCCAGGCCCTTCACAGCTTCCTTGCCCTCCTCTGGACCTGCTCCAGCACCTCCACAGCTCTTCTGTATTGCAGTGCCCAACACTGCACACAACACTCGAGCTGTGGCCTCACCAGAGCTCAGCCCAAGGGCACAATCCCCTCCCTGCTGCTGCTGGACACAGCATTGCTAATCCCAGACAGGATGCCATTGGCCTTCTTGGCCTCCTGGGCACTCTGCTGGCTCACACTCAGCTCCCTGGGCACACTGCTGGCTCACATCCAGCTGCCTGGGCACACTGCTGGCTCACATTCAGCTGCTTGGGCACTCTGCTGGCTCACACTCAGCTCCCTGGGCACACTGCTGGCTCACACTCAGCTGCCTGGGCACACTGCTGGCTCACATTCAGCTGCTTGGGCACTCTGCTGGCTCACACTCAGCTCCCTGGGCACACTGCTGGCTCACACTCAACTGCCTGGGCACACTGCTGGCTCACATCCAGCTCCTGTCCATTACAGCCTCCAAATCCCTTTCTGCCAGCAGCTCTCCAGCCACACAGCCCCAGGCCTGGAGCATTGCTTGGGGTTGTTGTGGCCCAAGTGCAGGACCTGGCACATGGCCTTGTTGAAGCTCATCCCATTCATGCTGGTCCATTGATCTAAGCCTATCCCAGTCCCCCTGCAGAGCCTCTCTGCCCTCATTCCAATCAGCGCTGCCACCTCACTTGGTGCCATCTGCAGACTCACTGCTGGCACTGTCTGTGCCTGAATCAAGGGCATCAATAAAGATGTTAAACAGAAGTGGTCCCAACACAGATCCCTGAGGAACACCACCAGTGCCCAGCCCCAGCTGGATTGAACTCCACTGAGTACCACCTGGGCAGTGCATGGGCAGTGCATGGGCAGTGGTGGGCAGTGTATGGGCAGTGCATGTGCAGTGCATGGGCAGTGCGTGGGCAGTGCGTGGGCAGTGATGTGCAGTGCATGGGCAGTGCGTGGGCAGTTGTGGGCAGTGCATGGGCAGTGTATGGGCAGTGCATGGGCAATGGTGGGCAGTGGTGGGCAGTGGTGGGCAGTGTATGGGCAGTGTATGGACAGTGCATGGGCAGTGCATGGGCAGTGTATGGGCAGTGCATGGACAGTGCATGGGCAGTGCATGGGCAGGGTATGGGCAGTATATGGGCAGTGTATGGACAGCGGTGGGCAGTGTAGGGGCAGTGTATGGGCAGTGGTGGGCACTGCATGGGTAGTGTATGGACAGTGGTGGGCAGTGCATGGGCAGTGGCGGGCAGTGTATGGACAGTGCGTGGGCAGTGCATGGGCAGGGTATGGGCAGGGTATGGGCAGTGCATGGGCAGGGTATGGGCAGTGGTGGGCAGTGTATGGGCAGTGGTGGGCAGTGGTGGGCAGTGTATGGGCAGCCTCATCCCTTACCCCTGCTCAGAGCCTCTCTGCCTTCTTTTCACCAACCAAGAGGAGCTGTGGCACTGGGAAAGCCCAACCCCTGCCCAGTGAGGTCTGAGCTCACCCCAGGGGGTGTCCCCAGCACATCACAGGACTTGCTTGCACTTGAGGTCCTCTAGCATGGGCATTATGCTCTCATGGTGGCCCTGCCTGTGGCCTCCAGGCAGAGAAGAGCAAAGTGGAGTGAGCCAGAAAGGAGCCCAGAGTGGCAAGTGATGGTCTCTCTCTCTCGTGCTCAACACACCTGTGGCCATGGCACTTTGGGACAGGAGTTTGGTGGCCATGGAGGTGTTGGGTTGCTGGTTGGACTGGATGAGCTCAGAGACCTTTTCCAACCCAAGCAGGTCAAAGGTTCTGTGATTCACAGATCTGCAGAGTGGGTTGGGTTGGAAACCAGTTCCAACCCCAAATCCAGTGCCACAGGCAGGGACACCTCTCACCAGCACAGGTTGCTCAAGGCCTCATTCAGCCTGGCCTTGAACACCTCCCTGGGAAACCTGTGCCAAGGTCTCACCACCCTCACTCCCAACAATTTCTTCCTCATCTCCACTCTCACTCTCCCCTCTCCCAGCTCAAAGCCATTGTCCCTCATCCTGGCACTCCTAACCCTTGTTTAAACTCCCTCCCCAGCTCTCCTGGAGCCCCTTCAGGCACTGGAAGGTTGCTTTGAGGTCTCCCTGGAGCCTTCTCTTCCCCAGGCTGCACAGCCCCACCTCTCCCAGCCTGTCCCTATAGAGAGGTTCTCCATCCTCTAATCATCTCTGTGGCTTCCTCTGGACCCTCTGCAACAGCTCCAGATCCTTGTGCTGGGGATCCCAGAACTGGAGGCAGTGCTGCAGGTGGGGTCTGTCTCCTTCTCCAACTGACACACAAACAGACTGATTGATTGATTGATTGATCCTCCTTTTAGAAGCTATCATCTGCCTATCAGCTTCCTGCTCATGACTGCCTGCAAAATGCTTTGAAGCCTCCATCTGGAGGAGGCCACAGACACACACAGAGCACTGCCAGCAGGGGTTGTTTGGGTGCTCCTCTCCTCACAGCTCATCCCCATTCCATGCTCTCCAGGGGCTGTGGAGCCTGGACACAAAGTCCTGGGAGCTCCCAGGGCCATACTGTGTAGTGGAGGTGATGCCTGCACCACCCTTGCCTGTTCTGCTGGGGGAGATTTGTCTGAGAGCTTGGGGCTAGGTGATCCTGTGGGAATGACTGGCAGTGGATTAGGGAATACTGACAGCTCCTAATCCCCCTGCTCCATGGTGCAGGAATGGGGCTGCAGGGTTTGCTCTGCAGGGCTACTGCTGGCCTGGTTCTTTTGGGGGGCATTGCAAAGAGTCCTTCTGAGTGTTGCAGGAGGTGTCCTGTGCTGGCTCTGGGCTGTGCCTGAGGCAAGGGCAAAGGCAGGGGAAATAGAATCTTGGAGTCATGGAATGGGTTAGGTTGGAAAGGACCTCAAAGCTCAGCCAGTCTCAACCTTCTTGCCATAGGCAGGGACATCTCCCTCTGGAACAGGTCACTCAAGGCCTCATCCAGCCTGGTCCTGAACACCTCCAGGGAGGTTGTGGAGCACATCTTTGATCCCATTCTGTGCTTCTGTGCTCCACAACCTCCCTGGAGGTGTTCAGGACCAGGGGGTTGGAACTGGATGATTTTTAAGGTCCTTTCCAAGCCAGACCACTCCATGACTCCATGAATCCTGCCCATGGACACTCAGGCACAGGCACAGGAGGTTGTTCCTAAGCTCATGCTGGGAGGAGCAGCAGCTGAGAGGAGCCCTCAGTGTCCTGCAACCACTGACCAGCAGCAGCAGCAGCAGCCCTGGGGTTTGGTGTGCTTTGGCCATGCTGATCTCTGCGCCTAGCAGGAGAGCTGAGGTTCATCATCCCACCACTGGAGCCAGGCTTTCAGGGACAAGTGTCTCTAATTATTAATTAGCTGATGAGGGAGTCTTAATGTCTTAGCACAGCTCTCCTGTTGCCTGTGACACTTAACTGGCACAGGGGAGGGGAAGGCTTAATGCTCCTGGTGTTGGCACACGTGCAGGAGCTGGTGTGCAGGAACAGGGAGCTGCAGGGTGGGCAAATCCTTGTCCCACATGGACCACAGAGCTGGAAGAGCAAGGAGAAGTCAGGTGCTGCTGGTTGTTATCCAGCCTCACTCACCCCAACCTTCACCATTCTGCACTCTCACAGCCTTCAGCACCCTCAGGGTGCTTCAGCCCCACCAAACCCTCCCCAGCATTCACAGAATCCTTTAGCTGGAAAGAGACCCTCAAGATCATCCAGATCCAATTCCCACTTCAGCATCTCCCACCACCACAGGATGCTCAGGGCCTCATCCAACCTGGGCCTTGGAACACCTCCAGGGAGGTTGTGGAGCACAGAAGCACCCAATGTGATCTTTGATGTGATCTTCTGTGCTCCACAACCTCCCTGGGAAACCTGTGCCAGGGTCTCACCACCCTCAACCTGTGCCAGGGTCTCACCACCCTCTCCCACCTTCAATCCATTCTCTCTTGTCCTGTCACAACCAGCCCTTGCTAAAAGTCCCTTCTTGGCTTTCCTGTGTCCTTGCACTGATGTAGACCTGCTGGAAAGCAGCTCTGTGGAGATGTACCTGGGAGGGTTGGTGGAGAGCAACCTCTCAAAACCCACCTGGGCACCTTCCTGCACAGCCTGCCCCCAGGTGAACCTGCTTTGCCATGAGGACTGGACTGGATGATCTCCAACTCCCACCCATTCTTTGCTTCTCTGATACTTTTGGAGCCTTCATCCTGCACAAACTCCTTGCAGAGATCCTTAGACCTCTGGATTGAAGCCTGGGCTGGGGATTGCTCCAGCTGAGGATGAGCCTGCGTGGGAAATGGTTTTAAACTGGAGCAGGGTGGATGCAGATTAGAGGTCAGGAAGAAGTTCTTTACTCTGAGGGTGGTGAGGCACTGGCACAGGTTGCCCAGGGAGGTTGTGGAGCACAGAAGCACAGAATGGGATCAAAGACCTCTCTGGAGGTGTTGAAGGTCAAACTGGATGAGGCTTTGAGCAGCTTGGGCTAGTGGGAGGTGTCCTTGCCCATGGCAGGGGTTTGGGACTGGATGAGCTTTAAGGTCCCTTCCAACCCAACCCATTCTGTGATGCTATGAAATAGAGGAGCTGGCACCCAGATGTGTTCCTCTCCTGCCTTGATCTGGAGGAATCTTACTCCCAACTGCCTGAAGGGTCCCCAGGAGCTGCCATCCAGCTGTGCTGCACTGCAGTCAGCTGGAACCCAGCCCCAGCAGCTCTTCTCCTCTGCCTCACCCCGAGCTGAGGTGTTCCCTGCTGCCACCTCAGCTCAGCCTCTGCTGGCTGCAGCAACCCCGGGCAGGAGCCGGCTGGGGTGAGCCCCACGCTGCTGAGTCAGGCAGCGCTGGGCTGCTGGCAGAGGCTGGCAGAGGGAAGGGTTAAGTGTGACTGGGAGGCTCTGACATTTTGCTAATGTGCTGTGTTAATTGATTCGCTCATTTCCATTTGTTCCTGTTAAAGAGAGACAGATGAGAGTGGTCCTGCAGAGCAGCGGCTTGGCAGGGAGCGGCTCCGCTGCGTGCAGATGTGCTCCTGACTCATTTATTACCCACAGCCAGCCCCAGCCTGGCCTGGGCATGCTGCTGGCTCCGGGGCCAGGCGACAGCAAAGCAGCACAGCCCTTACAGTCCTCCTGGGCCACCAAGGCCACCTGCCCCGGCTCAGAGCAGCCTGCTCGGATTGACCCCAGCTGGGGAAGGGAAAGAGCAGGAGTCAGAGAAAGGTAGGGGTTGGGAGGGAGCTCTGGAGATCCTCCAGCCCAGCCCCTGCCAGAGCAGCATCACCCAGGGCAGGGCACACAGCAGCACAGCCAGGAGGGGCTGGAAAGGCTCCACAGAAGAGACTCCACAGCCTCTCTGGGCAGCCTGCTCCAGCCTCCAGCAGCCTCACACCAAACAAGTTTCTCCTCATGCCCAGGTGGCACCTCCTGGGTTGCAGTTTGTGTCCATTGCTCCTTGCCCTACCCCAGGACACTGCCCAGAGCCTGGCCCCTGCTGCTTTGCCCCCCACCCCTCAGCTGTTTGTAAGCACTGCTCAGATCCCCTCTCAGGCTGCTCCTCTCCAGACTCTCAGCCCCAGGGCTCTCAGCCTCTCCTCACACAGAGCCTCCAGGCCCTGCAGCATCCTCACAGCCTCCCTTGGACTCTCCAGTATTTCCCAGTCTCTCTTGAACTGAGGAGTCCAGAGCTGGACACAACTCTCCAGATGTGGTCTCAGCAGGGCAGAGCAGAGGCAGAGAACAACCTCCCTTGCCCTGCTGGCCACACTCTTCTTCATGCCACTCAGGTGCCCATTGGCCTTCTTAGCCATGAGGGTATCTTGCTGTGACATGGGGAACTTACTGTCCACCAGGACACCAAGGTCCTTCTCCTTGGAGATGCTTTGCCAGTAAAGAAGTTTCTCTTCATGTTGAGGTGGATTTTTCCCTGTTCCAGTTTGTGTCTTTAGATGCTACATTTGGGAGGAGAAAGCCAAAGGAAGGGGCAGCAGGTCTGGGAAGCACAGGAGAGCTGAGCAGCCCTTGGTGTGCGCAGACCTGGGAGAAACATCAGGCACTGCCAGCCCAGCAGCTTGTGATGTGGAGCAAGTACAGGTCCATGGGGACTACAGCTGGGCTGAGGCAATCCTTATCATCCATCCAGGCTGGGGGATGAGGAGAGTGAGAAAAGAAGGGACTTGGGGGTGGTGGTGGGTGGGAAGCTGGGCAGGAGCCAGCAGTGGGCACTGGCAGCACGGAAGGCCAAGGGCAGCCTGGGCTGCATCCAAAGCAGTGTGGGCAGAGATGGAGAAAGAGGATCCTGCCCCTCTGCTCTGCTCTGGGGAGAGCTCAGCTGCACTGCTGGGGCCAGCTGTGGGGCCCCCAACACAAGAGAGACCTGAACCGGATGGAGAGGATCCAGAGGAGGCCACAAAGGTGATCAGGGCTGATATGGGGACAGGCTGGCAGAGCTGGGGCTGTGCAGCCTGGAGAAGAGAAGGCTCCAGGGAGACCTCAGAGCAACCTTTCAGTGTGAGTCTCATTTGGAGTGGTCTGCTCAGGCCAAGCTGGGACCTTCACATCACTTAACCCCTCTCCTGTCTGCCCACCTGTCTGTGCCTGTGCCCACGTGCTGGGGTTGTACAAAGCCAGGGAATCTTCACCCAGGCATGGAGGTCTTGGTCAGAGTCCTCTGCAGAGGCTCCAGCAAGCAAGCACTTGCAAGGTTTGCCTGTGTTTCAGGATGTGCATCCTGGAGCCCCTGGGGCTGCTGCACCTGCCCTGTGGCCGTGGCTCTCTCCCAGGGAGCTGACTGCAGAGGGTGTCACTGTCACAGCCAGGATGGATCACAAACAGGCAGCTCAGGCAAACAGAAGCAAGGCAAAAGATGCTTGGGATTGAGTTGTGTCCTCAGGGAGGAGAGAGCACAGCACAAAGGCAAACCACACAGGACCTTGGCACATCCCAGATGCCAGTTTTAGGGTCCCCATGGGGACTGGTCCCCAGGGGATCACAGACTCACGGAATAAAGCAGGGTGGAAAAGAGCTCCAAGCTCCTCCAGCCCAACCTAGCACCCAGCCCCAGCCAATCAACCAGACCATGGCACTAAGTGCCCCAGCCAGGCTTGGCTTCAACACCTCCAGGGACAGTGACTCCACCACCTCCCTGGGCAGCCCATTCCAATGCCAATCACTCTCTCTGCCAACAACTTCCTCCTGACATCTAACCTAGACCTCCCCTGGCATAACAGAACAAGAGGACACAGCCTCAAGCTGTCCCAGGTCGGGTTGTTTGGGGATCTAAGCAACCTGCTCTAGTTGCAGATGTCCCTGCTGGCTGCAGGGGGTTGGACTGGATGAGCCTTAAAGGTCTCTTCTGTGATTCTCTGATTCTAGATGTTGCTTTCCAGCCCACAGTGAGAAATGAGCACCTCTTGGTTACTTCAGGTAAGCTCTTGCTGCTTGCAGTGCCAGAGCTGAGGACACATCTCTGGTGGAACAGGGTGCAGGACCTCCCAGATCAGCTCTCTGCAAGCTGGTGTCTCAGGGAAGGATGGCACCATGCTGCATGGAGGCATCAGCCTGGCAGCTGGAGCAGGAGAAAGGCAGCACCACCCTAATCCAGTGCCCTCCAGGCAGCTGAGGGCAGTATGGGGGTGAGACTGTGGGGGGGATGTGGTGTCAAAGGCTGCCCAGATTCGCCCTGCTGTCAAAGCCTGGGGCTGGTGCTCCCAGCCTCCTCCTGCCCTCCTGCTGCTGGGTGGGAATGTGCCTGGCACGGCTGTGAGAGCTCACAGCCATGTGAAGTTCACCTCAGCTGTGCCCTGCTCCTGGGCTCTTGAGGCTGCAGATCCCTGAGCTGTGCCCATGCCCTGCAGAGAGGAGCTCAGAGGCCTCTCTCCTCCTCCCGGTTACTTGCCGTGGTGAAAGCATCTTCCCCTGGGGTGAAAGCTGGAGGCAGCTGGCAGCCAGGGCCCTGCAGGCAGAGGAGAGGGCAGAGCTCCAGCACAGCAGGGCAGAGAAGCTGAAACACATCAGAGCTTTGTCTGTGTGGTTATCACTTTAGCCTGCACAATGTGCAGGCCCTGAGGCCACAGTGGTCTGCTCCTGGTGATGAAGGAGCAGGGATTCCCCTGGCAGAGCCCTTGACTGATCTGTGGGTCAGAGGTGCTGCTGCACCAGGGCTAGGTGGCACAAACGGCAGTGGGCAGTGCCCCTGCCAGCAGTGCCCACAGCAGCTCAGCGACCAGCTCCCGCTGCAGCCAGCATGGCTCCTCTGCCTCCCCTTGCCCTTTGCTCTGCAGCTGCCTTCTGCCAGACCTCCCATCCCCAGCTGCTCCCCTTAGAGACCCCAAATCTCCCTCTAGGGTTAGCTTTTGCCAGGCTCTTCCCTCCTTTAGCACTGCTGCTCCTAAAGTCGCTTCCATCTGAAAGGAGGAATAATTCCTCCTCCTCAGCCCCAGTGGCAGGTCACCAACTTGCTCATCAGCTGCTGCAGGGGCAGGAGCTGCCTCTAAAAGGCAGAAGGCATTTTACTGCTTCCAGAAGAGCAGCTCTCACTCCCTCTTGCTGCTGCATCCCCACCCTGGTGCCTCCAGTGAGGTCTCACTAGGGCTGGGTGGATCCAGCAGGGCAAACTGCAGGAGAAATTCAGCCACTGACTAGGAGAGGAACTGAGCTTCTTTTTGTTGTTTCCCAGGGCTAAGTAGCCCCAGACAAGATTTGCTCTGTGCCAGGCTCTGCCTGGCAGCAGCACTTTGGGCTGCCACAGAATCGTAGGACCACAGAATTGTGGGGGTTGGGAGGGAGCTCTGGAGATCCTCCAGCCCAGCCCCTGCCAGAGCAGCATCACCCAGGGCAGGGCACACAGCAGCACAGCCAGGGGGGGCTGGAAAGGCTCCACAGAAGAGACTCCACAGCCTCTCTGGGCAGCCTGCTCCAGCCTCCAGCAGCCTCACACCAAACAAGTTTCTCCTCATGCCCAGGTGGCACCTCCTGGGCTCCAGTTTGTGTCCATTGCTCCTTGCCCTACCCCAGGACACTGCCCAGACCCAGGCCCCTGCTGCTTGTCCCCCACCCCTCAGCTGTTTGTAAGCACTGCTCAGATCCCCTCTCAGACTGCTGCTCTCCAGACTAAGCAGCCCCAGGGCTCTCAGGCTCTCCTCCTCACACAGAGCCTCTGGGCCCTGCAGCATCCTCACAGCCTTCCTTAGACTCTCTCTACTATGTCCTTGTCCCTCTTGAACTGCCCTCTCTGCATGATGCACCATGGCCAGGGTCAGGCTGTGGCAGCATCTCACCTCCTGGCTGGACAAATGGCTGCAGAGTGCTGCTGAGCAGGCCCAGTGCTGACAAGGGGCAGCAGAGCTCCCAGCCAGGCTGGCAGGGCACAGCCTGTGTGGCTCTCCCCTCACACAAGGCTGCTTGGCAAGAAGCTACTCCCTGAGTAAAGGAAGAAACAGAGGGACCCAGAGAATGGGCTGGGGTGGAGCTGGATCATCTTCCAGGTCCCTTCCAAAGGAAACCATTCTGTGATTCTGTGATCAGGCTGTGAGGAACCCTCAAAGGTCATCTTGTCCACCACCCCCTTCAGTGAGCAGGGACATCTCCAACTGGATCAGTGCAGGATTCCCCAGATTTGGATCCACTACATTTTCTGAGTAAAGCTGCAAAGGCAGCTGGTGCTCAGCACCAGGCAGAATTGTCTCCACGTTGTGGAATTGGAAGCCACCAGCCCCATTCAGCCAGTGCTTCATCCAGCTCCTGCATCCAGTGCTTCACCCAGCTCCTGCATCCAGTGCTTCATCCAGCTCCTCCATCCAGTGCTTCATCCAGCTCCTGCATCCAGCCCTTCCATCCAGCTCCTGCATCCAGTGCTTCATCCAGCTCCTGCATCCAGTGCTTCATCCAGCTCCTGCATCCAGCCCTTCCATCCAGATCCTGCATCCAGTGCTTCATCCAGCTCCTGCATCCAGCGCTTCATCCAGCTCCTGCATCCAGCCCTTCCATCCAGCTCCTGCATCCAGTGCTTCATCCAGCTCCTGCATCCAGTGCTTCATCCAGCTCCTGCATCCAGCCCTTCCATCCAGATCCTGCATCCAGTGCTTCATCCAGCTCCTACATCCAGCCCTTCCATCCAGCTTCATCCATCCAGCTCCTCCATCCAGCCCTTCCATTCAGCTCCATCCATCCAGCTCTTCTATCCAGCTCCTCCATCCAGCCCTTCCATCCAGCTCCTCCATCCAGCCCTTCCATCCAGCTTCATCCATCCAGCTCCTTCATCCAGCTCCTCCATCCAGCCCTTCCATCCAGCTCTTCTATCCATCTCCTCCATCCAGCCCTTCCATCCAGCTCCTCCATCCAGCTCATCCATCCATCCATCCATCCATCCCTTCCATCCATCCATCCATCCCCTCCTCCCATCCCGTCCTCCCAGCCCAGCACACTGCTCTCTCTCTGCAGCCCCTCAGCGCTGCTGCCCCACACAGCCCCGGACCCAGCACAGCTGCAGTCCCTCCCCACACTGTCGCTCGGGTTGGGCTGCACCAGGCTCTGGGTGGGTTCTGAGGATGGGCTCAGTGGTGCTGCCCACACCAGCGCCACCTTTCCTCCCCTGCAGCCCTGCCCGCAGCAGTGACCGAGCCCCGGCGGGGCTCAGCCCGAGCGGCACAGCCTCGCTCCGTGCCTGTCGCTGTCACCCCGAGGTCGGCTCTCGGTGTGATTCATGTGGCAGGGCTCCGCAGGCTCCTGCTCCCGCATCCTCAGATGTCAGTTGCCGTGGCAACGCCACACAACACATCCTGGCATCGCCTGGGTGAGGTTTTCCAAGCTGGCAGGGTGGGGAGGTCGTCCTCAAGACTCCTTTCCCGGGAAGCTGCTGGCCCGGGCAGGGACACGGTGGGAGATGCACCTCCCACAGCCTCCTGCCGGGGACAGCTCCTCCTGAGCCTCCGCAAGCTGCTACTCGGCCAGGGACCGCTGCCGGCCGCATCCTGCCTGTTCTCAGCAGCTGCAGGGATGCGGGCGAGGTGCCCTCCCCCTCTGCTGGCAGAGCAGAGCCCAGGCCTGCTGACGCAGCTTGTGCCAGGCCAACCTTTGTCCTGGCCCAGAGACACCTTGGGTGCATCCCCAGGGAGCAGAAGAGGCCCCCGGAGCTGAGGTGCTGAGGGAAGGGCATCTGCATGAGGCTGTGCCCCTCGCTGATCCCAGACCTCAGGGGGGGAGCTGAGGGCTACCCAAGACCTGCACCTCCATCCTACATGCCAGGGTGCCTCCAGATCCTGCCTGCTCCCAGCTTCCTCCTTGGGGCTGTCGGGGAAGAGAGTTTGGCTTCCAGCCCAGCATCACCTGGCCCTGGGTTTGAAACCTTTGGGCATGTCATGGCCAGGGATGGTCACTGTCACCCTGCCGTGCTCACAGGGTGGATGATCTCACCTGGCCAAGGTGCCCCCTCCCAGCAGCTCCCCTGAGCCCCCAGGCAGGCTGTTCATGGGGTGGCACAGCTGGCAGGGCAGGAGCAGATCTCCAAGGGCAGATGGGTGTGTAGAGACTCAGGGCCAGGGGGAGAGACTCCCCAAGGGCCTGGGCAGACACAGCTCCCCCCAGGCTGGCTGCTGTGTGCTGGTTGTGTGCAGCTCCAGCAGCAGCCCATGACTTTAAATCCTGATCCCAAGGGATTGAAGAGCTCACACCTCCCTGCCATCCCTCCAACTCCTTTGCTGATTTCCCTGCAAGTGAATTCTTAGTTTGGGAGACTCTGAAGCTGTGGAAGCTTCTGGATCAACCCTTCATGGGGCTGGGGTTAGCCCGAGGATATCAGTGTCCATATAGCAGGCTGAGGACTTGGCCTTGCTCAGTAACTCAGCAGGGAAAGCTCTGCCGTGGTTGCCAGCATGAATCAGAGTCACAGCATGGTAGGGGGTGGGAGGGAGCTCTGGAGATCCTCCAGCCCAGCCCCTGCCAGAGCAGC
Organism: Tricholaema leucomelas; assembly: GCA_013400475.1. NCBI lineage: Eukaryota > Metazoa > Chordata > Aves > Piciformes > Lybiidae > Tricholaema lacrymosa > Tricholaema leucomelas. Next base: position 72,913 of record WAAF01013586.1, read on the forward strand.
ATCACCCAGGGCAGGGCACACAGCAGCACAGCCAGGGGGGGCTGGAAAGGCTCCACAGAGGAGACTCCACAACCTCTCTGGGCAGCCTGCTCCAGCCTCCTGCAGCCTCACACCAAACAAGTTTCTCCTCATGCCCAGGTGGCACCTCCTGGGCTCCAGTTTGTGTCCATTGCTCCTTGTCCTACCCCAGGACACTGCCCAGAGCCTGGCCCCTGCTGCTTGCCCCCCACCCCTCAGCTGTTTGTAACCACTGCTCAGATCCCCTCTCAGGCTGCTGCTCTCCAGGCTAAGCAGTCTCAGGGCTCTCAGCCTCTCCTCCTCACACAGAGCCTCCAGGCCCTGCAGCATCCTCACAGCCTCCCTTGGAGTCTTTCCAGTATGTCCCAGTCTCTCCTGAGCTCAGGAGCCCAGAACTGATCCAATAGTCTGGGCATGAAGCTCAAAGGGCATCCCATGCTGACAGGGTCTGGTGAAGCAAGACCTGAGCAGCTCTGAGAGGGGCATGGAACACACAGGGAGTGTCCTCCACACCCAGTGTGGCTTCCCCAGCCCTCGAGACACGAGGCAGGAGCAGAGAGGAGGTAGGAGAAGAGAGCAGTGGCTGCAGCCTGTGTGAACTTCAGAGCTGGGCTCAGCCCAGAGGGCATTGCTGCCCCGTGGCTGGCAGCCTCACAGTCACATCTGTCTGTGGAGTGGGGGATGCCCAACAGACTGCCACGAAGGTGTCTCCAAACACTGCCTTCCTGCCCACAGCTCCACCAGGGAGCAGACACAAGCCCCAAGAAGAAGATGCCCACCAGCACCCTCCAGAAGCTGGGCACTGGGGCTGCCTGCTGCTGCCAGAGCAGAAGAAAAGCCACGGTTGGTTCCTCTGCTTCTCCTGCCCCTTCCACTGCTTGTCCCCAAAGGAAGAGTGGCTAAGTGGGGAGATGTCCCTGCCTGTCCCTGCCAACTGTGGGCAGCTCTGCTGGGACCTGATGAGAGCAAAAGGTGTGGAGGTTCCTCGGTGCCTGCCCACTGCCTCTTGGCACAGGGATGGATGGGCAGCCCCCAGCCCTGGCAGGACAGTGCTGTGTGGGGAGGGGACTTCAGCTTCTTCCCTGTGAGGGTGCTGGAGCAGGCTGCCTGGAGAAGTTGTGGAGGCTCCTCTGGAGGGCTTCCAACCCCCCCCCGGCCATTGTGATCCTGGGCAAGCTGCTGTGGGTGCCCTGCTGGAGCAGGGCGGATGGACTGGATGAGCTCCAGAGGTCCCTGCCAACCCCCACTGCTGGGATTCTGAGCTTGGATATGTCTGGGAGCACCTATGGGCTGTGTGTGGCTGCTCCCTCCAGAAGGGCCCTGGCTGGCAGGCACAGAAAGCAGGTGGCACCTCCCTTCTGGCTGCTTAGATGCTGTAGTTAACGTGCAGGTGCCATGGCCACCCTTGCCAGCTCCCATGGCCACCTATGCCAGCTCCCTTGGCTCCTGTGCCAGCTCCCACAGCCAGCAAGGGAGTGAGGTTCTGCTGTCCTGTGTGCCTGGGCACTGCATGGTGATGGCCTGAGCTGGCAGCTTGTCCTCAGATGCCTCTGGCTGGTCCTGATGGGGCACCTGGGCCAAGCTGCTGTGCTGTAGGCTGGGCATGCCTGGGTCAGAGCAGAGTCTGAGAGCTGGTGAGAGTCACAAATGCTCTGAGAGGCTGGCACAAGGGCAACCCTGCAGCAGGCAGATGCCCTGGAGCTGTGGCCACTGGCCCATGCACACCTCTCTACCCAGGGCATGTCTCTCCTGTGCCCATCTCCAGAGGCACCCAGCACTGACAGCATGGCACTGAATCACACAATGGGTTGGGTTGGAAGGGACCTTAAAGTTCATCCAGTGCCAACTCCCTGCCATGGGCAGGGACACCTCCCACCAGCACAAGCTGCTCAAGGCCTCATCCAGCCTGGCCCTGAACATCTCCAGGGAGGGGACAGCCACAACCTCCCTGGGCAGCCTGTGCCAGTCTCTCCCCACCCTCACTGGAAAGAACTGTAGGGTAGATTTTGCCCATGTCCAGCAGTATGGCTGGCAGCACCCATAAGCAAGGCTGCCAGTGCCCATCAGCATGGCTGGTGGTGCCCATAGCCATGGCTGACAGTGCCCATCAGATGGCTGACAGTGCCCATTACCATGCTTGGCAGTACCTAGCAGGAAGGCTGGCAGTGCCCATCAGCATGGCTGACAATGCCCATCAGCATGGCTAGCAGTACCCATCACTATGACTGGCAGTGCCTGTCACATGGGTTTCAGTGCCCATCACCAAGGCTGGCAGCCTCCATTACCATGCCTGGCAGTGCCTATCAGCATGGCTGATGTTGCCCATCACATAGCTGGCAATGCCTATCAGATGGCTGACAGTGCCCATTACCATGGCTGACAGTACCCATTACCATGGCTGGCAGTGCCCAGACAGCAGTTTCCATCACATGCCTGGCTGTACCCAGCAGGAAGGCTGGCAACGCCCATCAGTATACTGGCAATGCCCATCAGTATAGCTGGCAATATCCATCAGCAAGTCTGGCAGTGCCCATCACTATGGCTGGTAGTGCCTATCACCACAGCTGGCAGTGCCCATCACATGGCTGGCAGTGGCACAGCCCCTGGGGAGGGAAGGAGCAGCGATTGAGAGCAGGGCCCTTGGCTGCTGCCACTTCCTGCTGCCTCTGGGCCAGGCGGCGTTGCCTTGGTAACTGCTGCCTGGCGCTGCTGAGGCAGAGCAGGGGGGGCTGGAAGAAGGGAAGCAGAGCAGTAACTGCCAGCTCCTCGGAGCAGGTCGTGCCGTGGCAGAGGGCTCCAGCATGAGGGCAAGGCTCGGATGTGGCACCCTCCTGCCCCAGCTGGCTGTGGGCATGGATTGTGCCAGCAGCTGCCCATGGTCCAGCGCTGATGAAGAACGCCCAGCAAGGACTGGGCTCCTGTTCCTCCCCCTCCCTGTGCCCTCCTCTGACCTTGGCATCAGTCAGGAGCTTTGGGCACCTTCTGGCACGGTGTAGCCTTGGCTTGCCAGCTTGCTCCATCAGCCTTGCCCTGCAGGAAGGGCTTTGTGCCACCTGCACCCAGCACACTTCCCTTGCTCCTGGCTGTTTCCAGACCTGGGGATGGTCCTTCCTTAGCTCTTCACAAACAGCTCAGCTGCTCCCCATATGCAGCAGCCAGGGTGGGGCTGTTCCACCAGCACTGAGTCACAGAATGGGTTGGGTTGGAAGGGACCTGAAATCTCAGCCAGTGCCAACCTCCTGCCACGGGCAGGGACACCTCCCACCAGCACAGGCTGCTCAGGGCCTCATCCAGCCTGGCCCTGAACACCTCCAGGGAGGTTGTGGTTCTGTGCTTCACAGCCTCCCTGGGCAACCTGTGCCAAGGTCTCACCACCCTCACTCCCAACAATCTCTTCTTATCTCCACCCTCACTCTCCCCTCTCCCAGCTCAAAGCCATTGTGCCTCATCTTGGCACTGCCAGGCCTTGTCCAAAGTCCCTCCCCAGCTTCCTGGAGCCCCTTCAGGCACTGGGAGGCTGCTTTGAGGTCTCACTGGAGCCTTCTCTTCTCCAGGCTGAACAGCCCCAACTCTCCCAGGCTGCTCCCACAGGGGAGCTTCTCCAGCCTCTGATCATGCTTGTGGTCTCCTCTGGACCCTCCCCAGCAGCTCCATGATCGTCTCCTGCCAGGAGCTCTGAGCTGCACATGTGAGCACTGCTCCTGCTCCTGTTCAGGCAGCTGCTGCCTCCAACCCCTGCAGAAGACCTCAGTTTTGACCTCCCCAGCTCCTGTCCCCAGCAGCCCCAGCTGCAGTCACAGTGCCCAGCCCCTGGTCGATTCTCCCCATGGGCTGTCTGCTGCTGCAGCACAACCTCAGCCCTGCAGGCTGGTGGCAGAACTGGGGCTGGGCACTGTCTCTGGCAGACCAGAGACTCTGGTCTGAAGCTAATTCCTCCCTCTGCCATGCCCCACAGCCCGGGGCAGGGCAGCAGGGGCTGGCTCATCTGCCTGGGTTCAGACGTCTAGACAGAGAGCAGGGAGGGCTGGCTCGGGGGTGTCCTTCAGCCCAGGGCTGCCCAAAGTAGGTCAGAGGAGTCTGTTCTATCAGGAGCTGTTTATTGCTGTTGCCTCTCTAGCATGGGACGGCTGAACCAGGCTGAGCTGCCTCGGGCCAGGCAAGATGCTCACACCTCACCTTGCCAGGAGCCTTTGGCCCTCCTCTGTGCACTTCTTTGCTTCCCTGCCCACTCCTTTATGGCTGAGAGGCCACATCTGGAGTCTTGTGTCCAGTTCTGGGCTCCCCAGTTCAAGAGGGACACAGAACTGCTGTAAAGAGTCCAGCACAGAGCCATGAAGATGCTGAAGGGAATGGAACAGATCTGTTAGGAGGAGAGCCTGAGGGAGCTGGGGCTGGGAGCTGGGAGAGGAGGAGCTGAGAGGTGACCTCAGCAACGGTGATAAAGATGTGCAGAGGAGGCCACCAAGATGCTGAGAGGGCTGCAGCAGCTCTGCTCTGAGCACAGGCTGAGAGAGTTGGGGCTCTGCAGCCTGCAGAGGAGAAGGCTTCCAGGAGAGCTTGGAGTGGCCTTGCAGGATCTGCAGGGGGATGCAGGAAAGGTGGGGAGGGACTATTGAGAAGGTCTGGGAATGGCAGGAGGAGGAGGAGGAGGAATGGGTTTGAAGTGTGAGAGGGGAGATGGAAAGTGGATGTGAGGAAGAAGTTGTTTGCAGTGAGGGTGGTGAGAGACTGGCACAGGTTGCCCAGGGAGGTTGTGGCTGCTCCCTCCCTGGAAGTGTTGAGGACCAGGCTGGATGAGGCCTTGAGTGACCTGTTCGAGTGGGAGGTGTCCCTGCCTATGGCAGGGCTGGAACTGGATGAGTTTTGAGCTCCCTTCCAACTTAAATCATTCTATGACTCTATGTGCAGGTGAGTGGCAGAGGCTGAGCCAGGCTCTGCTGGGGGATGCCAGTGCCAGCACAAGGGGCAGTGGTGCAGGCTGAGGCAGAGGAAGCTCCATGGAGACATGAGGAGGAATTTCTCCCTGTGAGGCTGCCAGAGCCTGGCGCAGGCTGCCCAGGGGGGCTGTGGAGTCTCCCTCTCTGCAGATATTCAACCCCCACCTGGATGTGTTGCTGTGGGATCTGCTCTGGGTGCTCCTGCTCTGGCAGGGCTTGGGCTGGATGAGCTCTGGAGCTCCCTTCCAGCCCCTGACACTCTCTGGCTCTGTGATGTCACCACAGGCTTTGCCAAGCTCCTCACACAGTGACTGTCAGCTCAGGAGCAGGCCCAGGCAGCCCCTCAGGGATCCTTTGAGGACAGATGGAATCACAGAATCACAGAACCAAGCAGCTTGGTAGAGAGCTCCAAGCTCCTTCAGCACAACCTAGCACCCAGCCCTGGCCAACCAACCAGACCATGGCACTAAGTGCCCCAGCCAGGCTTGGCTTCAACACCTCCAGCCACGGCCACTCCACCACCTCCCTGGGCAGCCCATTCCAATGCCAATCACTCTCTCTGCCAACAACTTCCTCCTGACATCCACTCTGAACCTGCCCTGGCACAGCTTGAGACTGTGTCATAGAACTGAGGCTCTGGTTCAGCATTTCAGACCCAGAGGGGTGGCATGGGCAGTGCCAAGCATGGCTGCAGAGCTGAGGATCACAGGCAGCAGGAATGGGTCACACTGCCCTTCAAATGAGAGACTTCTCCAGAGGTGCCCAATCCAAGGGCCACTTTTTCTAACCAGATGAACCAAATTTTCTCTTTCTGCCATGAGACCATGGCCATGGAGCCAGTACTTAGAATGGACATTAGGAAGATCAAGAGAGCTCAACCTGCAGAAGGCTCCAGGGAAACCTCAGAGCAGCCTTTCAGTACCTAAAGGGCTCCAGGAGAGCTGGGGAGGGACTTTGGACAAGGGCTGGGAGTGGCAGGAGGGACAATGGCTTTGAGCTGGGAGAGGGGAGAGTGAGAGTGGAGATGAGGAGGAAATCTTTTGCAGTGAGGGTGGTGAGACCCTGGCACAGGTTGCCCAGGGTGGTTGTGGATGTCTCCTCCCTGGAGGTGTTCAAGGCCAGGATGGATGAGGCCCTGAGCAGGGTAGAGTTAGGTTGTAGAGCAGGAGGAAGTTGTGCAGAGTGAGGGTGGGGAGAGGGTGGCACAGGCTGCCCAGGGAGGTCCCCATCCCTGGACACATTCAAGCTCAAACTTGCTGTGGTGCTGAGCAGCCTGCTCTAGCTGCAGCTGTCCCTGCTGCCTGCAGGGCAGTTGGGCAGGATGCCCTTGGAGGGTCCCTTCCAGCCCAATGCACTCTGTGAATCCAAGCTGCCTCTGCAGCTGAGCTGCTGAGCTCCCAGGCAGTCTGTCTGCATCACCAAGGAGACCTTTGGGGTTGAAAGGGAGCAGAATTGGTGTGAAGTTTACCTCTTTTGGGTGCCGAGAGCTGTAAACCACTCCTGGGGCTTGCTGATGGCTCCTTCATTTTCCTGCCTTCTGAAACACCACTGAAGGTCCCTGCAGCTGGGTAGGCTTAGACTGGAGATGAGGAAGGAATTGTTGAGAGTGAGGGTGGTGAGACCCTGGCAGAGGCTGAGGGTGGTGAGACCCTGGCACAGGTTGAGGGTGGTGAGACCCTGGCACAGGTTTCCCAGGGAGGTTGTGGAGCACAGAAGCACCGAATGGGATCAAAGATCCCATTCGGTGCTTCTGTGCTCCACAACCTCCCTGGAGGTGTTCAAGGCCAGGCTGGATGAGCAACCTGGAGGTGTCCCTGCCCATGGCAGGAGGTTGGCACTGGCTGAGCTTTCAGATCCCTTCCAACCCAACCCATTCCATGATTCCATGCTCTCAGAACTCTTTGCCAACTGAAACAATTCTCTGACTTCTCTCCCTCTGCACCCAGGCTCTGCAGTGCCCAAACCTGCATCTGCATCTCCTTTCTTCCCCCCCCCCCAACCCCCACTCCTACACTATACCCCACAAATAATCAAATGCTTGTTTGGTCTCGGTGTAATTAAGCTCCTAACTCCCTGCTTGGCGACACTGTTCGGCCCTGGCTGCAGTGATTGATTGTGGGGGATTGTTTGAGGCTCTAATTGCATGCTGGAGTTTGGCTCTGCTCTGACAGCTTCTCCCGGCAATGATCTGTTTATGCTGCAGAGCAGTTCGGGGGTGAGCGCTGGAGAAAGCAGCTTAATAACAAAGCTCAAGCTCCAAAGGCAGGAACCTGTTGAAGGTGCTGCTTCGGGAGGTTTTTTTTCCCCTTTTCCTTCTCCCCTCCTTGCAAGCAGAGCAGGAATTTCCCCAGGGATCAGCTCCTTTTCATGCTCTGAAGGCTTGCAAGCTGCTCGCCATTGGAGGGATTGCTGCAGGAAATCGTCTGAGGCTTGGAAGTTTCCTTCAAAGGATTTAACCGTCTGCGCCCCTGGGGGTGCCGAGTTGGCTCCTGGAGCTGTGCTGCCCGCGGGGTGACGCAGGAGCCCTTTGCAGCTGAGCCCCAGCAGGGTTAGGCTGGAGCCGAGGAGGAGGCTGCTGAGAGTCTGGCCCAGGCTGCCCAGGGAGGCTGTGGCTGCCTCCTCCCTGGGGGTGTTCAAGGCCAGGCTGGAGGAGGCCCTGAGCAGCCTGCGTTGGTGGGAGGTGTCCCTGCCCGTGGCAGGGAGTTGGCACTGGCTGAGCTTTCAGGTCCCTTCAGTGATTCGGTGCCATGCTGCCAGCGCTGGGTGCCTCTGGAGGTGGCTCCCTGGGAGAGAGGTGTGCATGGGCCAGTGGCCACAGCTGCAGCCTTGAGCAGCTGAGTCTAGCTGAGGGCTGCCCCTGCCCGCCGCAGGAGCTGGCTGCAGATGAGCTCTGAGCTCCCTTCCAGCCTGAGCTGCTGGAGGAGTCCAGTGCCCTGCTGCCAGCACTGCCCTGGGCAGCGCCCGGAGCTCTGCTCACAGCCTGCGGGAGGCAGCTGCGGAGGTCACCCTCCGGGGGGCGCTGTGGGTGAGGGTGGGTGTGTGAGAGTGAGTGTGAGTGAAAGTCAGTGTGAGTCTGTGAGTGCATGAGTGTGAGTGTGTGTGAGAGTCAGAGCAAGACTGTGAGTTAATGAGAGTGAGTGTGAGAGTCAGTGTGAGTCTGTGAGAGCATGAGTGTGCGTGTGAGTGTGAGTGTGTGTGAGAGTCAGAGCAAGACTGTGAGTGTATGAGTGTGAGTGTGTGAGAGCGTCAGAGCACGTCTGTGAGCTAAAGAGAGAGAGAGTGAGAGTCAGTGTGCGTCTGTGAGACCATGAGTGTCAGTGTGAGTGTGTGTGAGAGTCAGTGAGTCTGTGAGAGCATGAGTGTGAGTGTGTGTGAGTCAGAGCGAGTCTGTGAGTTAATGAGAGTGAGTGTGAGTGTGTGTGAGAGTCAGTGTGAGTCTGTGAGAGCATGAGTGTTAGTGTGAGTGTGTGTGAGAGTCAGTGTGAGTCTGAGTGCATGCAAGTGACTGTGAGTGTGAGTGTGTGAGTCAGCATGAGTCTGTGAGTGCATGAGAGTGTCAGTGTGTTAAGTCAGTGTCTGAATGTGAGAGTGAGTGTGTGAGTATGTCTGAGTATGAGAATAAGTGCAAGTGAGTATGTCTGTGTGAGTGTCTGAGAGTGAGTGTGTGTGTGAGTGTATGTCTGTGTGAGTGTATGAGTGAGTGTGAGAGTGAGTATGTCAGTGTGAGTGTCAGAGTGAGTGTGTGTGTGAGTGTATGTCTGTGTGAGTGTATGAGTGAGTGTGAGAGTGAGTATGTCAGTGTGAGTGTCAGAGTGAGTGTGTCTGAGAGTGAGTGTGAGTGTGCCCTTGGGCGCTGTCTCGGGGCCAGCCCTGGCTGGGGAGCTCTGCCCCTGGCTCCAGCCCAGAGCTCAGTCCGCAGCCCTCAGCTCCTCACCCGCGGAGCTGCCCAGCGCCTGCAGGGGTGGCTGCGGCAGGCGGCTCCCTGGGCAGCCTGGCACAGTGCCTGTGGCTTTCTCCCTGACACCCAACCTGAGCCCCCCCTGGCAGAACCTGAGGCCATTTCCTCTTCTCCCACCACTTGTTCCTAGGGAGCACAGCCCAACCCCCACCTCCCTGAGGCCTCCTCTCGGGGAGCTGCAGAGAGCGATGAGGTCTCCCTCAGCCTCCTCTTCCCCACGCTGAGCACCCTCGGTCCCTCAGCTGCTCCTCCCAGGACTTGTGCTCAAGATCTCCGTGGAACCAGCGTGGCACAAACCTTCAGCTGAGGCAGACAAACCCACCCCAAGGTTTGCCCGGGGGTTCCCTCTCTCCTCTGCTCTCCCCGCAGCTGCCTGCCAGCAGGGAGCTGCAGCATCACCTCCTCCCCTCCCTGCGCTCTCAGCTGCGTGCAGGAGATTCCATTCAGCTCTTTCCAGCAGCAATGAGGCTCTGCAGAGCTCAGCTGGGGAAAGCCTGAGGTGTCCTCAGCCCTGCAGCTTTCATCTGCTCCCTCCCTGGCACCCCCAGCACCTCCTCCTGTTGCTTTGCCCTGCCTTGCACACACAGACTCAGGGAATGCAGACATCATCCAGAGCAACCCTGTGCCAGGCAGGGTCACCCTGGTGGGCTAGGGAAACTCAACCCAACCTTACTGTCCCTCCCGAGGCAGAACACTTGGAGAGCCCTTTCAGGGACCCCCTCTGGTCACTCTCCACCCAGAATCACCTCCAGAGCTGTCTGCAGGTCGCCTGAGCCTGGCCTCTCCAGCCAAGAAGGGGCAGGATGTAGCCCTGCAGAGCAGCAGCAGAGCAGTGCTCACACAGGGGGTGCTGGGCTACAGCAAGGCTCCCCTGCAGGCCTCCAGGCTGTGCTGCACACCTGCGCTGCTGGGCTGGGGCTGCATCAGCTGGGGAGCAGCATGGGAAGCCTCCAGCACAGTGTGCTGGGCACTGGCTCCCTGCCCTTCCCCAGGGCACAGGATGTGCTCAGGGACTCCAATGCCTGCTCTCAGCTCAGCTCTGCACCAAAGGGCACAGCCTTGGAACAGCAGCTTGGTGGGGGAGAGT
>WAAF01013586.1:88825-110828 GCA_013400475.1 Tricholaema leucomelas
GACCCACAGAGACCCCCAGCAACCCACTGAGACCCCCCAGCGCTCCACAGAGACCCTGAGCATCTCACAGAGACCCCCAGCACTCCACAGATACCTCCAATGCTCCACAGAGAGCCCCAGCAACCCACTGAGACCCTTAGCAACCCACAGAGTCCCCCAGCATCTCACAGAGACCCCCCAGCACCACACAGAGACCCCCAGCACTCCACAGAGACCTCCAGCGCTCCAAAGAGACCCTCAACAACCCACAGAGATCCCCCCAGTGCTCCACAGAGATTCCCCCAGCACCCCACAGAGACCCTCAGCAACCCACTGAGACCCTTAGCAACCCACAGAGTCCCCCAGCAACCCTCAGAGACCCCCAGCATCTCACAGAGACCCCCCAGTGCTCCAGAGACCCCCAGCAACCCTCAGAGACCCCCAGCATCTCACAGAGACCCCCCCAGTGCTCCACAGAGACCTCCAGCACTCCAAAGAGACCCCCAGCAACCCACAGAGATCCCCCCAGAGCTCCACAGAGATCCCCCCAGTGCTCCACAGAGACCTCCAGTGCTCCACAGAGCCCCAGCAACCCACAGAGACCCCCAGCATCTCACAGAGACCCCCCAGCGCTCTACAGAGACCCTCAGCATCTCACAGAGACCCCCCCAGTGCTCCACAGAGACCTCCAGTGCTCCACAGAGCCCCAGCAACCCACAGAGACCCCCAGCATCTCACAGAGACCCCCCAGCACCCCACAGAGACCCCCAGCACTCCACAGAGACTCCCAGCATCTCCCAGAGACCCCCAGCAGAGGTGAAAAGCAGCAGCTGGCTGTGGCTGCCCCCACAGAGCCCTTCCTCTCCAGGCCAGGCCATCTGCTGTGCCCCAGGCTGGGTGTGAGCCTCCAGCTGTGCTTACAGCATCTTCCATCACACAGCCCCAGGGTGGGGTGCAGGAAGTGCCCACACCCTGGCACCACCCCCACCCCTGGGGACAGCCCTGGAAAGTCTGAGATCCCTTGGAGAGGAAGCCCTGGGGCAGCCTTCCTCATCCTCACCCCTGCCGCTCTCAGAGGGGGTGAGGATTCATCTCCAGCTCCTCCCAGGGATTGGCACCAGTGCCCTGCCCTGCTGTTGTGGGCAGCACCATGTGTGGCCACGGGGACACCAGATGGGCTCCCAGGATGTCCCCCACAGAGTTGCTGGTGCCCTGTGTGCCAGCTGCACTTCAGCCTCTCTTTTGTCCCCGAGCCAGGCTCCTGGAGATGTCTGCTCCCCATCACTCTCCACCCACCTCCCCCAGCATCCTCAGCCATAGAACCACAGAATCAGTCAGGGTTGGAAGGCTCAACAAGGACCATCCAGTCCCAACCCCCCTGCCATGCCCAGGGACACCCTACCCTAGAGCAGGCTGCCCACAGCCTCAGCCAGCCTGGCCTGAAACACCTCCAGCCATGGGGCCTGGCAGCAGAGCCCAACCCCACCTGGCTACAGCCTCCCTGCAGGGAGCTGCAGACAGCAATGAGCTCTGCCCTGAGCCTCCTCTGCTGCAGGCTGCACACCCCCAGCTCCCTCAGCCTCTCCTCACAGGGCTGTGCTCCAGGCCCCTCCCCAGCCTTGCTGCCCTTCTCCAAACACCTTCCAGCACCTCAACATCTCTCTGCAATGGAGGAGCCCAGAGCTGGACACAGCACTGAGCAGTGCTGAGCACAGGGGCAGAAGAACCTCCCTTGTCCTGCTGGGACAGGGCCAGCCCAGGATGCCTTCTCTGCTCCACAACCTCCCTGGGCAACCTGTGCCAGTGTCTCACCTCCCTCCACCTGTGCCAGGGTCTCATCACTCTCACTCTCAAGAATCTCATCCTCATCTCCAGTCTCAAAGCCATTGTCCTTCCTCCTGGCACTCCCAGCCCTTGTCAGAAGTCCCTCCCCAGCTCTCCTGGAGCCCCTTCAGGCACTGGAAGGTTGCTCTGTTCTCTTCTCCAGGCTTCACAGCCTCAAATCTCCCAGCCTGTCCCCACAGCAGAGGTGTTTCAGCCTTCTCATCATCTTTGTGGGCTCCTCTGGTCCCTCTGCAACAGCTCCAGGTCCATTTTGTTCTGGGGGCACCAGAGCTGGCTGCAGTGCTGCAGGTGAGGTCTCAGCAGAGAAGAGCAAAGGGACATCTCCTTCCACCTGCTTCCCCCAAATCTTTTGCTGCAGCCCAGCACACCTTTGGCTCTTTGGGCTGCTGCAGCACATTGCCAGCTCCTGTCCTGCTTCCCATCACCCCCAGGTTCATCTCTGCAGGGCTGCCCTCCACCCCCTCCTCTATTTGTGTTTGGGGTTGCCCCAACCCAGCTGCAGGACCTTGCACTTGTCCTTGTTGAACTCCCTGAGGTTGGCTTGGGCTCAGCTCTGCAGCCTGTGGGGGTCCCTCTGGCTGGATCCTTCCCTCCAGCCTGGCAGTCAGGCCACACAGCTTGGTGCCATCTGCAAACTTGAAGGGTGCCTCGAACCCTCTCCTCACATCACTGATGAAGATGAGCAGCACTGAGGGTCCCCACCCAGATCTCCTGTGGATCATCCGTGGGCAGCTGCCAGGGGCACACCCCCGCAGCTCCCCTGCACTTCCCTGGGCATCACTCCACCTGTCCCTGCTCCACCCACACTGCCTCTCCCCAGCCTTTCTCGTGCCTGTTGGCGTGCCTGGGGCAGTGCCTGGGGCAGTGCCAGCTCTGGTGCCAGTCTGCCTTCAGAGCAGGGAGAATCCAGGGTGCAGCTGAATCCCAGCTCCTGCTTGGGGAGCATGGGCAGTGCGGGGCATGGGGAGGGGATGCTGCTGCCTCCTCCTCCTCTCTGGCAGCTGGGGGCTGTTGATTTGATTTATTTCTGCTATTCTGAGTTTTAGCCAACTTGGGACTGGAGCCTACCCCGTGCCTGGTGTGCGTGGAACCAGTCCAGGCCCCACATGCCACCTGCTGCAATGTGCTCACCACATGAGTGGCACAAACAAATCCTCCAGGCAGTGCTTGCTGCTTGCGCTGATGAACCCATGGGGATCTCCCCTGGCCCTGCCCTGAGCTGCCTATGCCAGCCCTGTCACTTTGAGCTCCCCATGGACCCTGACACAGGGGCTGAGGTCTGGGCAGGTCTGCTTGGAGCTTCCCACAGGGTCTCAACCTCTGGGTCACGACCATCAAGTCTGAGGTTTATCTCTTTCAGTGCTTCTCAGCATGAGAGGGAGACCTGCCCTGGAGACCTGCCCACGGTGTGGGTGCTGTAACTCCAGGAGGGGAAACCCAAAAGCTTTCATGGGTTACAGTTGCAGAGTCTCAGAGTTTGAGTTGCAAAAGCTCTCTGAGCTCATCCAGTCCAACCTTCAACCCAGCACCACCACAGCCACTGAACCCTGGCCCCAGGTGCCATGGCCACATGGTTCTGGAACACCTCCAGTCATGGGGATTCCACCACCTGCCTGGGCAGCCTCTGCCAGTCCCTGACCACTCTTGCAGTAAAGGAATTCTTCATCTCCAACCTAACCTCCCCTGGCACAGTTTCAGGCCATTTGCTCTCCTTCTTTTAACTGAGACTGGGGAGCAGAGCCCAACCCCCACCTCACTGCAGCCTCCTTGCAGGGAGCTGTAGAGAGCAATGAGGTCTCCTCTCTCCCAGGCTGAGGGAGCTGGGGCTGGCAGGTGGCAGCAGAGCAGCCTGAGGGCTGACCCAGTGCTGTGCTAAAGATGTGCAGGGCAGCGTTGGGAGGACTCAGCCAGGCTCTGCCCAGGGGTGGCCAAGGGCAGCACAAGGGGCACTGGGTGCCATCTGCAGCAGAGGAGGTGCCAGGGGAACAGGAGGGGAAACTTTGGCAGTGTGAGGGTGCTGGAGCCCCCCCTGGATGTGTTCTGTGTGCCCTGCCCTGGGTGATGCTGCTCTGGCAGGGGGCTTGGACTGGAGAATCTGCAGAGCTCCCTTCCAGCCCCTGCCACTCTCCAGTGCTGTGATCAGCTGCTGCCCTCCTTCTGGAGCTCTGAGCTGGAGAAACAAAGCAGGAAAAGTTTCCCTGCTCATGGCCTGCTTTGGTGTTTTTCTTTTTCCTAATTCCAGTGAGAAAAGAAGAAGAAGAAAAAAAAAGCAAAGGCAGGGCTGGAGAGGGAGGGTGGAGGAGCCTGGCTGGTGAGGCCAGCTCCCCAAGCTTGTTTTTGCACCCATTCTCTGACCATTCCCACTAATCACACACCATGAAATGAAGCAGTTTGCAAACACCCCATGGGCTGGAAGCTGTTTGCATAAACTGCTCCGTGAGCACTCACAGATAACAAATTCATTTGCTGAAATCAGGATCAGCTTCTCAGCAGCTCACAGGATGGGAAACAACCAAACACATAAATAAAGCAACAAAATAACCCCCCCAAAACAACAATCAAACCTTCAGTGAGGCTCCCAGCAGGAGCTTCTCCCTTGCAGGACCACAGCATCAGATGGGGTTTTGGGGGGGATGGTACCAGAAGGGCTGCATCACTTTCTGGAGCAGTCAGAAAGAGGCAGGGTTGGTTCTGGTGCTTCTGTTTGGGTTGTGGCACCCAACACAAAGGTTGTGGCAGAGGGTGGCAGAGGGCTTCAGGTTGTAGATCCAAGCTGGGTCTACAACTAAGGTTCTTCAGGCCAAAGGAATTGGGGCTCAGGATGGGAGAGTTGGGACTGTGCAGCCTGGAGAAGAGAAGACTGCAGGGAGACCTCAGAGCTGCATTTCAGTGTCTGCAGGGGAGCTGCAGGCAGGCTTGGGGGGGACTATTCAGAAGGGTCTGTGGGGATAGGTTGAGGGCAATGGTTTGGAGCTGGAGCAGGGCAGAGTTAGGTTGTAGAGCAGGAGGAAGTTGTGCAGAGTGAGGGTGGGGAGAGGGTGGCACAGGCTGCCCAGGGAGGTCCCCATCCCTGGACACATTCGAGCTCAAACTTGCTGTGGTGCTGAGCAGCCTGCTCTAGCTGCAGCTGTCCCTGCTGCCTGCAGGGCAGTTGGGCAGGATGCCCTTGGAGGGTCCCTTCCAGCCCAATGCACTCTGTGAATCCAAGCTGCCTCTGCAGCTGAGCTGCTGAGCTCCCAGGCAGTCTGTCTGCATCACCAAGGAGACCTTTGGGGTTGAAAGGGAGCAGAATTGGTGTGAAGTTTACCTCTTTTGGGTGCTGAGAGCTGTAAACCACTCCTGGGGCTTGCTGATGGCTCCTTCATTTTCCTGCCTTCTGAAACACCACTGAAGGTCCCTGCAGCTGGGTAGGCTTAGACTGGAGATGAGGAAGGAATTGTTGAGAGTGAGGGTGGTGAGACCCTGGCAGAGGCTGAGGGTGGTGAGACCCTGGCACAGGTTGAGGGTGGTGAGACCCTGGCACAGGTTTCCCAGGGAGGTTGTGGAGCACAGAAGCACCGAATGGGATCAAAGATCCCATTCGGTGCTTCTGTGCTCCACAACCTCCCTGGAGGTGTTCAAGGCCAGGCTGGATGAGCAACCTGGAGGTGTCCCTGCCCATGGCAGGAGGTTGGCACTGGCTGACCTTTCAGGTCCCTTCCAACACAACCCATTCCACAATTCAGTGGACTCCGAGAAGCACAGAATGTGATCCCAGGGGGGTTAGAATGTAGATGATCAGAGGCTGAAGAACCTCTGCTATGGGGACAGGTTGGCAGAGTTGGGGCTGTGCAGCCTGCAGAAGAGAAGGCTCCAGGGAGACCTTAGAGCAACCTTCCAGTACCTGAAAGGGCTCCAAGCAGGCTGCAGAGGAACTGTTCCCAAAGACCTGCAGGGACAGGACCAGGGCAATGGTTAGAAATGAGAGCAGAGCAGATGGAGATTGGATGTGAGGAACAAGTTCTGCTCCAGGAGGCTGCTGGAACACTGCAGCAGGTTGCCCAAGGAGGTGGCTGAGGCTCCATGCCTGGAGATACTGAAGGTGAGGCTGGACAGGGCTGTGGGGACCTGCTCTAGTGGAGGATGTCCCTGCTGAGGGCAGGGGTTGGGCTGGATGAACTTTGGAGCTCCCTTCCAACCAAGCCCATTCTGTGATTCTGTGCCAAGAGGGCCAAGGACAGAGCAGAGATGTGGTGCTGAGGGACATGGCTCAGCACCAGCGTGGTGGAGATAGAGAATGGTTGGGCTGGATGCTCTTAAAGCTCTTCTCCACCCAAAACCATTCAATGGTTCTGTGACTCCTGGGCACTGGGGTGGGCCAGAGGGCAAAGGGAGGCCAAGAGATGAGCCTGCAATCAGCTGCCACAGCCCCAGCATCAGGACCTCCTCCTTTCTCCTCTGCTTGTCCCTGTCCTGGCCAGCAGTGCCCACAGGGGAGCCTACC
Source organism: Tricholaema leucomelas (assembly GCA_013400475.1). Taxonomy (NCBI): domain Eukaryota; kingdom Metazoa; phylum Chordata; class Aves; order Piciformes; family Lybiidae; genus Tricholaema lacrymosa; species Tricholaema leucomelas. The sequence continues at coordinate 95,133 of WAAF01013586.1, forward strand.
CCTACCTCCCACCCCCACCCCCTTCCACCACAGGGCTCAGACTTTCCAGGAAGGAACTGAGCTCCAGGAATGAAGAAAGGCTTTGCAGTGAGATGTGACAAGAAAGAAAAGGAAGCAAATGCCTTCAAACGAAGCTCCTTCATCTCCCCAGCAGCTCACCTTCCCGGCGGCTCCACTCATCTCACAGCCTCTGGAAGGGAAGGAGAAGAAGGGGAAATAAAAAAAAACAACAAATGCAAAAAAAAGGCAGTTAGGAACTTGCTGAATAAATCATCTCCATCCCCTCCCCCTCCCCCCTGCCTGCCTTTTGTGCAAATCAAAGGCTGGGAGCTGCCAGGAGCTGCCAAGGGTGCCCCCAGCCCCCCCCAGCCCTGCTGCTCCTCACGGCCCCCGTCCTTGGGAACTTTGCGGGGAGAAGGAGCTGGTTTCAGAGGCAATCAAACTGTGACAGCCCTGCCGGAGGGACCGGGGGTGGGGGGGTGGGGATGGGGAGGGAGCGGGGAGCGGCAGCTCTGCTGCTGTCGCTCCTGCAGGCGCTGGCTGCCTGCTCCCCGTGGGTCTTGTAGTTTGGAAACAAGGTAGGGAACATGTGGGGAAGGCTGATAATGGCCACAGAGGCTGTGATTAAGTGAGCCCAGCAAATTGAGATGCTTAGACAATTAGTAATCCTGGCGTGAAAGAAAGGGGGGGGTGGGGGAGAGGGGAAAAAAAACCCAACCCTGGAAGAATCAAAGAAAGGAGCTGGGAGGGAGGCTTTTATTTATCTCATTTCATCCCTCTTCCCCCCCCAACCCCACCCCAGCCCCATCCTGCTCATTTCTTCAGCTTGTTCCAGTTGGAGCTGAAGCAAAGAGCCAAGGCAGGAGCACAGGAGAGTGACTGGCACTGGAATGAGCTGCCCAGGGAGGTGGTGGAGTCATGGTCCCTGGAGGTGTCCAAGCAAAGCCTGGATGGGGCATTTAGTGCCATGATTCTGTGATTCTGATTCTGATTCACTCCCTGCTGCTCAAAGCCTCATCCAGCCTGGCCTTGAACACCTCCAGCAGCACCTGCACTTCAACCTCCCTCCATCCTGCTCTTCACCTCCACCAGCCACAGATGAGGCAGAACAAAGCATCTGCTGAGTCTGTGCTGCCCCCAGGCTGAGCTGTGGGAAGCAGGGCACAGCCCCAGCAGGGTGGGTGCCATGAGGGACATGAGTGCTGTGGCCAGTTCTGGGCTTCTCCATTGCAGAGAGATGTTGAGGTGCTGGAAGGTGTTGAGAGAAGGGCAGCAAGGCTGGGGAGGGGCCTGGAGCACAGCCCTGTGAGGAGAGGCTGAGGGAGCTGGGGGTGTGCAGCCTGCAGAAGAGGAGGCTCAGGGCAGAGCTCATTGCTGTCTGCAGCTCCCTGCAGGGAGGCTGTGGCCAGGTGGGGTTGGGCTCTGCTGCCAGGCAGCCAGGGACAGAAGAAGGGGCCAGAGGCTGAAGCTGTGCCAGGGCAGGTTGAGGCTGGATGTTAGGAGGAAGTTGTTGTCAGAGAGAGTGATTGGCATTGGAATGGGCTGCCCAGGGAGGTGGTGGAGTCTCTGTGGCTGGAGGGGTTGAAGCCAAGCCTGGATGGGGCACTTAGTGCCATGGTCTGGTTGCTTGGCCAGGGCTGGGTGCTAGGTTGGGCTGGATGAGCTTGCAGCTCTCTTCCACCCTGCTTGATTCTGTGATTCTATGACTCTGTGATTCACTCTCTGCCCTCAAAAGCCTCCTGCCCACCACCAGGCTCCTCTGTGAGAAGGGGGCACAGGCACAGCTGCCTGGCTGGCATGGAGGGAGGTGACCCAGGGCTGCTGGTGGTGGCTGATCAGGCTGCCAGCCACACTCCCACTGCTGCCACAATGCTGTGTTCTGCAGGGCAGGGGAGCTGGCAGCATGCCCGTTGCCATCCACACTCTGACAAGGGCTGGCAGCCCCACACCCAGCCCCTGGCTTGGCAGGATGGGCAATGCTGACTGTGCCTCAGCCCCAGGACCACCTGTTCTCCAGCTGCCCTCCTGCAGCTGCCTGCCAGCAGCTCTCCTGCAGCATGCAGGTGGTGCCCAGGCTGTTGAGGAAGCTAATCCCAAAGGTGAGCCCAGCCCCAGCCTGGCAGCTGTCGAGTGCCCATGCCAGGTCCATCCCAGTGCCCTCATCTGCTCTGTGACACTGCTGCCAGGTGAAGAGCTGGCTGGGGACTGCCTCCAGCATATGGTGAGCTCAGGGCTTCTGGCAGAGCAGCCTGGCAGCAGCCAAAGCACAGCCAGCAGCAGGGCAGGGGCATTGTGCAGGAGTCACCTGTGACTCTGGGCTGTCCTCACACTGCCCCTGAGCCCCTGCAGCCTTCAAAAGCCAAAGCTGGTGCCTGTACCACTGGCTTTGCCTTGCCCAGCTGCCAGCAGTGCCTCAGGTGGCACTGGCAGGAGCTGAGTCTGGATCTCCCTGTGATGAGTTCTCCAGCCTCTGCCAGGCTGCAGCTCTGCAGGCTCAGGGGCAGCATCACAGGACCTTAGGGGATGGAAGGGAACCAAGGAGATCATTGAGTCCAACCCCCTGCCTGAGCAGGACAATCCTAACACAGATCACAGAGGAACACATCCAGACAGGCCTGCAAAGGCTCCAGAGAAGGAGACTCCACAACCTCTCTGGGCAGCCTGTGCCAGGGCTCTGGGACCCTTCCAGGCAAGAAGTTCCCCTTGTGCTGAGCTGGAACCTCCTGTGCTGCAGCTTCCATCCACTGCTGCTTGTCCTGTCCCAGGGAGCAGTGAGCAGAGCCTGTGCCCCCAATCCTGGTCCCCAGAGCCTGTCCCCCCTATTCTGGCCCCCAGAGCCTGTCCCCCCTATCCTGGACCCCAGAGCCTGTCCCCCCTATCCTGGTCCCCAGAGCCTGTCCCCCCACTCCTGGAGCCCTCAGATACTTATAAACATTTATCCAATCCCCTCTCAGTCTTCTCTTCTCCAGACTAAGCAGCCCCAGGGCCCTCAGCCTCTCCTCATCAGCCATGCCCTGCAGTCCCCTCATCATCCTCCTGGCCCTCCACTGGACCCTCCCCAGCAGTTCCTGTCCCTCTGAAACTGGGGAGCCCAAAGCTGAGCACAGTATTCAAGAAGAGCTCTCAGCAGGGCAGAGCAGAGGGGCAGGAGACCCTCCCTTGCTGTGCTGGACACACTCCTCCTAACACAGCCCAGGAGCCCATTGGCCTTCTTGGCCACCAGGGCACATTGCTGTGCCATGGGGAACTTGTTAGCCACCAGGGCCCCCAGGGCCCTCTCCACAGGGCTGCTCTCCAGCAGTCACCTCCCAGCCTGTACTGCTGCAGTTTGTTATCCCTCCCCAGGTGCAGGACTCTGCACTTGTCCTTGTTGAACCTCATCTGGTTCCTCTGTGCCCAGCTCTCAGCCTGCCCAGGGCTCTCTGGATGGCAGCACAGCCTGCAGCTGTCTCAGCCAAGCCTCCCAGCTTGGTGTCAGCAGCAAACTTGCTGAGCAGACTCTGTCTGTGCCCTCAGCAACGGCATTGATGGAGATGTTGAACAGGACTGGCCCCAGCACTGATCCCTGGGGGACTCCACTGGTCACAGCTCTCCAGCTGGACCTGGCACCATTGATCACCACCCTCTGAACTCTACCTTGCAACCAGTTCCTAACCCACCTCACTGCCTGCTCTTCCATCCCACACTGCCTCAGCTTGCTCACCAAACTGTCATGGGAGATGGTGTCAGAGGCCCTGCTAAGGTCAAGGTAGACTCCATCCTCTGCTCTGCCTGAACCTACTCATTCAGTTATGGCATCACAGGATGCTCTCAGGATGGTCAAGCCTGAGCTCCCCTTGGTAAATCCATGCTGGCTACTCTTGATAACCTCCTTCTCTTCCAAGTGCCTTGAGATGCCCTCCAGCAGGAGCTGCTCCATCATTTTCCAGGGATGGAGGTGAGGTTGCCTGCCCTGTAGTTCCCTGGAGCCTCTTTCTTGCCCTTTTTGAAGCTTGCAGTGCCATTGACTCTGCTCCAGCCCTCAGGCACCTCTCCTGTCTGCCACCATTTGGCAATGATGATGGAGAATGGCAGAGTGACAACCTCAGGCAGTTCTCTCAGCACCCTTGGGTGCATCTCATCAGGCCCCATGGACTTGTGAATGTTCAATGTGTGTAATTGATCTCTAACCCAGTCTACACTGACCAATGGAGAGCATTCCCTCCTCTAGGCTTCCTCGCCTTCATCCAGGGTCTGGAGTACATAGGGGAACTCAGGAGCATAGGTCCAGGCTCCTGCACGCACACTGCTCAGGCTGCCAGCAGTGCACAGCAGGGCTGTGAGTCACCATGGGGCTCAGCCTCCTCTCAGCAGGGGCCTCTGGGCAGATGCAAACCTTCAGGGCACTCCTGTGCTGCCATGGGCAAGGCCTCCCCAGCTGGTGCAGTGGCTCTGTGCTGGCCTGCCCTGCTCTCCAGCCCCCTCCGCTCCGGAAGAGCTGCGCCAAAGCCAGGGCTTGGCTCAGGCTCCTGCTCTTGGCGTTCAGGTTTGCTGCTGTTTGCTCTCCCCAGGTACAGCCTGGAAGAGGTTTTATGTTTGCAGGACTCTCCTCCAGCTGGAGCTGCCCTGCCTTGCCAGGCTGCTGGTGGGACCTGCCACTGCTCCTAGCCAGCAGCCCTGCCCAGAGCTCCAGTGGGAGGACAATATCCTATGGCTCCAGGGGCAAGGAGCTGCTCTGCTGGGAGCTGCTTCTCCAGAGCCAAAGTATCCAATGGCCTCAAGTTGCACCAGAGGAGGTTCAGGGAAACTTTCTTTGCTGCAAAAGTGGTCAGGGACTGGCAGAGGCTGCCCAGGGAGGTGGTGGAGTGCCTATGCCTGGAGGTGTCCAGAAAAGTGTGGCCATGGCACCTGGGGATGTGGTTCAGTGGCCATGGTGGGGTTGGGCAGTTGGATTCAATGATCTTGGAGGTCTTTTCCAACCCAAACAATTCAGTGACTCTGTGGCACTGGACTCTGGATGTGCTCCTCTGTGACCTGTGCTAGATCTGTGCTAGGTCCTGCTCTGGCAGGGGGGGTTGGACTCAGTGATCTCCTTGGGACCCTTTCAATCCCTAACATCCTGTGATCTGTGATCCTGTGGCACCTCTGGGCTCACCCCAATCTTCTGACTCCAGAGGTCTCTGAGCATGCAGAGATGTCCCTCAGCAGCACCTACAGCCACAGTCCTGCCTGCCCAGGGAAGCAGTGAGGAGCAGGACACCCTCCTCACCCCCACCCTCCCCTGCTGGCCTGGCATTGGCTTTGCCCCTTCACAGAAGCTCTCTTTGTGATGCTGAGTCTCCCTTTCTCAAGGGCTGCTCCAGCAGCCCTTTGTGAATCCCTTTCTGACCAAGTTTCATTTCCTTTCCCTTCATCTGCTGCTCTCTTTATTTGTTTGGAGCTTTATCTCTGGGATTGCAATTCCTCCTCGGGAGGTTGTTGCCTAAGTAGCCTCCATACTGATTGCAAGGGTTTTAATTTGGGAGCTTTCATCTTAAGCTGTTTCTGAGGCACTTCCTCATTTGTTTAGAATCTCCCTGCCTGAAGCCCTCGAACTGTTTTTCTGGCTTGATACTTCCCAAAGGGCTGTGGGACTTAATTAGAGTCCCTGCTCCTTTGTGGCTCGGTGGCAGTTGTCTGGATTAAGCCAAGAGTTGCCACTCCACTCCTCTGCCCCACACCCCTCTTGGCAGCTCTGGCAGATGCAACCACTTGTAAGTGCCCTCCTGATGGCTTTGCAGCCTTCTTCTGACCTCCTGGGCCCTGAGCTACCCTGGGGGTGGGAGCAGGGGAATGCAAAACACCAGGGACAGGACAAGGCTCTTCCAGCCACGGTGAGGATCCTGCACTTGGGTCACAACAGCTCCATTAGCTTGGGGCAGAGCAGCTGGAGAGCTGCCTGGAAGAAATGGCTCTGGGGGTGCTGGCTGACAGCAGCTGAATCATAGAACCATAGAATGGTTTAGGTGGGAAGGGACCTCAAGGATCATCCAGCTTCAACCCCCTGCCATAGGCAGGGACACCTCCCACTAGAGCAGGTTGCTCAAGGCCTCATTCTGGCTGAAGGTGAGGCAGCAGTGCCCAGGTGGCCAAGAAGGCCACCAGCATCCTGGCTGGATCAGCAATGGTGTGGCCAGCAGGAGCAAGGCAGGGATGGTGCCCCTGGGCTGGGCACTGGTGTGGCCATACCTCAAATATTTGGGGCAGTTTTGAGCTGCTCAGTCCAAGAAGGACTCTGAGGAGCTGGAGCAGGTCCAGAGAAGGGCAACAAAGCTGGGGAAGGGTCTGGAGAACAGGGCTGGGGAGGAGCAGCTGAGGGAGCTGGGGGGGTTGGTGTGGGGAAGAGGAGGCTGAGGGAGACCTCATTGCTCTCTGCAGCTCCCTGAGAGGAGGCTGCAGTGAGGTGGGGGTTGGGCTCTGCTCCCCAGTATCAGGTGACATAAGGAGAGGAAACATCCTGAAATTGTGCCAGGGGAGGGTTAGGTTGGTGATGAGGAACTATTTCTTGGCTGCAAGAGGGGTCAGGGACTGGCAGAGGCTGCCCAGGTAGGTGGTGGAGTGCCCATGCCTGGAGGTGCTCCAGAAAGCTGTGGCCATGGCACCTGGGGCCAGGGTTTAGTGGCCATGGTGGGGCTGGTTGAAGGTTGGGCTGGATGAGCTCAGAGGGCTTTGCCAACTGAGACTGCTCTGTGCTTCTGTGGATGCTTGGCCAGCAGCCACCAGAGAAAGTCCCAGCTTAGAGAGCAGGGATGCAGGTGGGAGGGAGAGCAGAGCAGGGAGGGAGAGCAGAGGAGGCAGGAAGCAATTTGCACAGACTAAGCCCAGGCACTTGGGCCTGGCCTGGGCTGAATGCAGGAGCACAAAGTGAGCTGCAGAGCCTGCCAGGGTGGGCACAGCCTGCCCAGCACTCCAGAGCTGATGGAACCCCCTGGGGCAAGGAGCAGATCTGCAGGGCTGAGCCCAGGGCAGGAGGGCTGGCTGGGGGGCATGGTGCCCTGGCATGAGAAGCACCACAGCCCTGGGGCTAAAGTGACCCTGTGGAGGACAAGAGGCTGAGCCAGGCTCTGCTGGGGGATGCCAGTGCCAGCACAAGGGGCAGTGGTGCAGGCTGAGGCAGAGGAAGCTACATGGAAATGTGGGGAGGAATTTTTCCCTGTGAGGCTGCCAGAGCCTGGCACAGGCTGCCCAGGGGGGCTGTGGAGTCTCCCTCTCTGCAGATATTCAACCCCCACCTGGATGTGTTGCTGTGGGATCTGCTCTGGGTGCTCCTGCTCTGGCAGGGCTTGGGCTGGATGAGCTCTGGAGCTCCCTTCCAGCCCCTGACACTCTGACTCTGTGCAGACCTGCAGTGTAGAGGGATGCCTGCCCAGCTGGTCCTTACTGCACTGGGGACCCCTCCTCTGCCCACCACAGTGCCACCCCTCTCCCATCTGCCATCCCCCTCTCTGGTGCAGGTCCCCTCCCATCCCTTTTCCCTCCCTGATGGTGCCTCCAAGGCTTTCTCCTCGCTGGAAGGGAGTTGTGCTGCCAGGGTCAGCCTCAGGCCAGCTCTGACATCCTTCACAGCAGGGTGTTTGCCTGAGCCCCACCTCTGGTTTATGGGATGTGATTGATGTTGGTTTAATTGGTGTTGGTTTAATTGGCTCATCCAACTCCCATATGTGCTGGGAGGGGGCCAGAGAGAGCATTAAAGGCTCACTGCACATTGCCTGTGTCTTTCTCCAGCTTCTCTCTGCAGCTCCTTCTCCTTCCTTACGTTTCAGGGAGCCAGGACAGGCTGCCAAGAGGTGCAAATGTGTTCTGGGAATCCTGACCATGGGAATCCTGTTGAAGCCAGGCCAAATGGCAGCTTGTGCCCCAAGCCACGGCTGCAGTGCTTAATGCTCCCCCTTCCAGTGGTCCCCCAGCAGCTCCCAGGCATGGGCAGCTCTGCAGGGAAGCAGCTCCCACCACCTGTCCCCAGGTCCTGCATGAGCTGTGACTGCTCACACGTTGGCAGCAGTCAGGTCCTCTCCAGCCCTTTGCTTCCTGGAGGCAGCCCCAGCTCAAGAAGGGACACTGGGCAGGTGCTGGGCAGTTGTGTGCCACCAGGCTTTGAGGTTTGTGCCCTTGTGCAAGGTGTGTGTTGGATGGGATGGTCTCGGGCAGGCTGGGAGGAGAGGGATGCTCTACCTGGCACAAGGGTTGTGAGGGTGGCAGGGACATCACATGGGGAAGGACATTGTACACGTGGGGTACCCAGGGGGCTGCCCAGGTGTTCTCTGTCCTCTACATAGGAAGAAGGCTGCAGAACCTGCCCTGTGGGAACAGGCTGGGAGAGCTGGGGCTGTGCAGCCTGGGAAAGAGAAGGCTCCAGGGAGACCTCAGAGCAGCCTTCCAGTACCTGAAGAGGCTCCAGGAGAGCTGAGGAGGGACTTTTGACAGGGGCTGGGAGTGCCAGGAGGAGATACAAAGGCTTTGAGCTGGGAGAGGGGAGACTGAGAGTGAAGACAAGGAGGAAATCCTTTGCAGTGAAGATGAGGAGAGACTGGCAGAGGTGGTTGTGGATGTGCCCTCCCTGGAGATGTTCAAGGCCAGGTTGGATGATGCACTGAGCAGCCTGTGCTGGTGGGAGGTGTCCCTGCCCATGGCAGGGGGTTGGCACTGGCTGAGCTTTAAGGTCCCTTCCAAGCCAAATCATTTTAAGACCCCATGGTACACCAGCTCCAGGCTACCATGTCACACCTCAGCCCTGCTGGGCATCGCCCTGATGCCAGCTGCTGTTCCTGGGTGCCACCTATCCCTGCCCCAGCTGGCTGCAAATACACCCCCTGCTTTCTGGGACCCTCTAAGGCTGGGGGTCAGACTGCACCAGCACTGCTGTTCTCCCCCTGGAGAGAGCTGCTGGTGTCCTGTGCTGGCATCCGCAGCCTGGCGCACAGCATCCCCACAGCACCTCCCCTCCTCCCTCCCAGTCACCTTTGCCATGCTGCCTGCTGGCAGTGCCACTGTGCCTCACACAGCCAGCAGCAAGGCTCTCCCCACAGCTCCCTTCCTGCCAGATGTGCCCAGTGCACCCCAGAGCTTGCCCTGCCACCAGCACCCTGGGGCAGAGCCACCTGCTCAGCTCCACCACGAAGCAGTGTGAGAGGTGGCCCAGCTCCAGGGCCCTGGAATGCCCCACAGAGTCCTGCTGGGTTCTGAGCTCCACAAGGAGAGCAGCTGGGGCTGCTGAGTTCTGTGCCCTGTAGATTGCAGGGGGAAGGAAGTGGCAGCCATGTGCATCCTAGCAGGAGCCCTGCAATGCCAGGCACTGCTGGGCACTGGGGGCAGCAGCCCTGGGGCATTCCCAGCACTGGCTCTCAGTGCTGAAGTCTCTCTGCTGGGCTCCCTGGACAGGGACTCCACAGGTCCCTGAGGGCAGGGAGCAGAAGCTTTGGGCTTCGTCTCCAGCCCTGGCTGCCTGCAGGGCTTGGCTGGGGACAGCTCCTGGCCCGGGCTGCAGCTCCAGGGGTAAGAGCAGGGTGGGAGGTGACGTCCCCGGGGCTGAGCAGAAGGGACCTTGCTCTGCCCACTGCAGGGGGAGTCCCCTGCAGGCTAAGCCGCAGGACCTTCTCCTTCCCCCTCGAAGCTGCTCTTTCCGAAGCAGCCTGTGCAGATCCTCCTCGGGAGGAAAGCCCAGAGAGGGGAGCAGGAGCGGTGGCGCTGGGTGGGTGCTGGGCACAGGCTGCGGGAGGAGCTGGCTGGGGAGCCTGCCCATGCTGCCAACTTGGCATGGCAGAGGCAGCAGCCCCAGTCCCAAGCCACCCAAGCTGTTGGGAGTGGGTATCAAACAGCCCCTGCTGGCCAGCCCCCAAGGGGAAGAGCTGGCTCGGGCAGGAAGCATCAGTGCTGACATTTAAGAGCGGGGGAAAGGCGCCCAGCTGGCAGCCGGCAGGAGCAGCACCCAGGCCAGCATCCCCCTCCTCCTCCTCCTCCTCCTCCTCCTCCTCCTCAGGGCTGCAGGCCCCTTCCCGTGCCTCACCACTGCCTCACAGGCTCACAGATCACAGATGTCAGGGGTTGGAAGGGACCCAAACAGCTCCTCGAGTGCAACTCCCCTGCCAGAGCAGGACCTTCCAATCTAGCTCAGGGCACACAGGAACACATCCAGACAGGCCTGGAAGGGCTCCAGAGAAGGAGACTCCACAACCTCCCTGGAGGTGCTCAGGACAAGGTTGGATGAGGCCTTGAGCCACCTGTTCTAGTGGGAAGTGTCCCTGCCTCTGGCAGGAGGTTGGCACTGGATGAGCTTTGAGCTCCCTTCCAACCTAAACCATTCTCTGAGTCTCTGATTTCCAGCTCCTGGGACAGGACCAGCCCTGCCCAGCCTCAGTGTGCAGAGCTCTGCCTGACCACAGCCAGCTCTGAGCATCTCCTGCAGGCATGAAAGTTTGAGCACTCCTCAGGGACACTTAGCCCTGAGGGCTGCAGAAGTTGGGCAGCTACAAACAAGGCTTGGGAGAAGCAGCTGAGGGACCTGGGAGGAGAGGAGGCTGAGGGGAGACCTTGTGGCTCTCTACAGCTCCCTGAGAGGAGGCTGCAGGCAGGCAGGGGTTGGTGTCCTCACTAGGCACAAGGGACAGGACAGGAGGAAATGGCCTCAGGCTGCACCAGGGGAGGTTAAGGTTGGACATGAGAAGAAATTTCTTCACTCCGCAGAGCCTGGCCCAGGCTGCCCAGGGAGGTGTTGGAGTGCCCACCCCGGGGCTGTTCCAGAGAGGCAGAGAGGTGGTGCTGGGCTCCATGGCTCTATGATACTGGGGAGACAGAAGCCCTCCCTGAGCACCAGGCTGGCTGTGGCGGTGGAGGAGCTCATGCTGAGCAGCTCCCCCCTCGGCCCAGCTGCCCTGTCCTGAGTGGCAGCCTCCCTGCAAGCAGGCACACGGAGAGCCACATCCTGCCAGGCTGGCAGCCAGGGCAGCCTCCAAACTCAGCTCCCAGTGGGTGGCTGAACCTGAGTCAGTGGGCGCTGGAGCCCCACTCTGCAGATGGCTGCAGCTCCCTGGCAGCTCCTGGCAGCTCCCTGGTGAGGTGACTCAGCCTCTGCTGCTGAGGGCAGAGCTGCCTGTGCACCCATGGGGTTCAGCAGGCCCTCTGGTCCTCTGTGGGGCCAGCTGGGAGTGTCTGGGGTCAGCTCTGTGACTGTGGGGCAGTGGGAGTGGAGCCCCCCAGGCACTGCCAAAGCTCAGCCACAAAACCCAAGCCCTGCCCTGAGGGCCAGGCTGACCCTGGAAGAACCTGGAGAAGGAGAGAGGGTGGATGGGTAGAGAGCTTGGAATGGGGATTCTGGGCTGAGGGTCCCTGATGGGGCACTGGGGACGGTGTGGGCAGGTGGAATGAGCCCACAGAGAGGGGATGGGGACCTGGCTGCTGCTGCAGGCACCAAAGCAAATTCCACCATGGCAGAGCCCAGAGCTTGTCCTGGGCAGCCAAAACCTCTGCCTGGCCAAACTCAGGCTCAGACTGGAGGTCAGTAAAGAGTAGGAGGAGCACCAGGACCCTGCTCACCCCAAAGAGAGCTTAGCAGGAGACCTTCTTATCTCACCACCATCCCAGGTGATCATCAGGACAAACCCCACGCAAGACCCTGACAGATGTGGGCATGAAGCCCTCAGGGCAGGCCTTGGTTTCCAGCGATGGGTGGGCTGGTGGCACCTAGGGTAGGCAGAGGCCAGAGCTGCCTCCTGAACCCTCACCCCTATGGGCTGGCAGCGGTGCCCACGGCGTGGGGCTGGAGCTGGTAGCTGCGGGCACAGCTGGTGAGCTCCAGCAGCAGCAGCAGCATCAGCAGCAGCAGTGTGGGGATCGTAATTATCTGCAGATAATGAGGGGTTTCATTAAGCACACTTGGAAAACAGCTCAGCAGCCTCACCAGGTTGAACTGCTGGTCTCAACTCTCCAAACTAGTTAAAGTTGATTAGCTTCCCCCGCGGGCCCCCAGCCTTGGAGCAGCAGAGAGGTCTGAAAGGGAGATCCTTCCCCTTCCTTTCTCCCTGCCTCTTGCCAGCGCCTTTGGGCTTCTCCAAAGTGCCTCTGTGTGTGTCAGGGGCAATCCACCGACTCCCAGCTCCTTGCTTTCCTTCTCCTTGTGCTCATATCTCCTCTCTTCCTCCTGCCCCTGGCAGTGCTGCCCCTCCCCAGGCTGTTTCCAGAGGGAAGATGGAGCAGAAGGCACCTGTGGGCTGCTCCCCGCTGCAGCCCAGGCTGCAGGCTGCAGGTGGCTCCTGCTGCAGAGGCATCAGCAGGAGGCTGCATAAGCCTGGGTTTGATCACTGGCACGGGGCAGTGCCCTGGGCCCAGCTGAGCTCTCCTGAGCTGTATCTGTTCATAAAGTCTCTCTCTGTATCTCTTCATAAAAGCAGGGAGATGCTTTTCAACTCCGTAGAAAGGAAATTCCTGGTCTTGAGCAGCAGCCACAGCTTGGTGCTTGTGGTGCTTGGCAGCTGCCACTCTGCTCTGGTAAGACCTCACCTGTGGTGCTGTGCCCAGCTGTGGGACCCACAACACAGGTAGGGCATGGACCTGATAGAGCAGGTCCAGAGGAGGCCATGAGGATGATCAGAGGCTACAGAACCTCCCCTGTGGGGTCAGGCTGGGAGAGTTGGAACTGTTCAGCCTGGAGAAGAGAAGGCTCCAGGGTGACCTCAGAGCAGCCTTCCAGTGCCTGAAGGGGTTCCAGGATTGCTGTGGAGGGACTTTGGCCAAGGGCTGGGAGTGGCAGGAAGAGGGACAATGGCTTTGAGCTGGGAGAGGGGAGAGGGAGAGTGGAGATGAGGAAGGAATCCTTGAGAGTGAGGGTGGGGAGAGACTGGCACAGGTTGCTCAGGGAGGTGGTTGAGGCCCCATCCCTGGAGACATTCAGGGTCGGATCTGACATGTCCCTAGGCAGTCTGATCTAGTGGGAGGTGTCCCTGCTGCCTGCAGGGGCTTGGACAAGATGTCCTTTGAGGCTCCCTTCCAGCCTGATGCGTTCTGTGGATCTGTGAGGTGCCAGAGACCAGCACTGGGTCTGGGCTCAGCAAGGCTGAGTGAGCTGGGGGCTGCCCAGGGGCTCCACTTCTCAGCCCACCCCTGTGAGGGAAGCTTCCACACCTGGAGGGGCAGGGAGCTCCCTTAGGGGCCATGGAGGGCTGGGAGGGAGGAGACCTTGTTGCTGCTGGAGCTGATGGCAGGGCTGGGGCTGGTTCTGGTGCCAGCAGAGCCCCAGGGGCTGGAGCCTCATCTGCCCTCTGGGGAGGATTGCAGCTGGTGCCAGGGGAAAACTTTGTGGCCCCAACTCTGCTTTGGTGAAGTGTTTGTGTTGAGGAGCAGCAGGGTCCTCTTCTCATGGAACCCATAGAGCCTGGTGCCAGAGAGCCTCCTCAGAATGTTCTGGTTCACAGCCCTGAGGGCCTGGCTGGAAAGGAGCTGCAGGCAGAGGGCTGACACAGAGGGATCAGGTGGCACTGGATGTGCTGGGAGCCCCAGGAGCTGCCCCTGCCAGCCACCCTGCTCCCCTGCTCTGCACCTTTGGAAGCAGCATTGGGCTGAGAAGTTGAGGTCTGGGCCAAGCTGCTGAGGAAGGCTCATGGCATGGTCCTGGGGCTGCACCCAGCTGTGGAGTGACTTTGGACAGGCTGCTGGGGGTGGAAAGCAACTGGGGAGAGGGAAGGAAGGGTCCCAGAACCACTGCAAGGGGGCAGAAGTGGGATGGAGTCTCCATCTCTGGAGGTGTTTAGTGTGGGGAAGAGGAGGCTGAGGGAGGCCTCATCGCTCTCTACAGCTCCCTGAGAAGAGGCTGCAGTGAGGTGGGGGTTGGGCTCTGCTGCCCAGTCTCAGGTGATAGGAGGAGAGGAAATGTCCTGAAGCTGTGCCAGGGGAGGGTTAGATTGGAGAGGAGGAAAAATGTCTGTGCTGCAGGAGTGGTCAGGGACTGGCAGAGGCTGCCCAGGGAGGTGGTGGAGTGCCCATGCCTGGAGGTGTTCCAGAAAGCTGTGGCCATGGCACTGGGGGCATGGTTTGGTGGCTGTGGTGGTGCTGGTTGAAGGTTGGACCTGGATGGTCTTAGAAGCCTTTTCCAAGCAGAACAATTCAATGACTCTATGAAAATCCATCTCCACCTCACCCTTGCTGCACCTCTGAGCCACTTCTGCCCACACTCCAAGGCCCAGAGGGTCCTTACCTGTTGCTCTGGGCTGGCTCAGCCTGGGGCAGGTGCCTGGCAGCAGGCTGTAGCAAAGCCAAACTGCACAGGATGTGTCTGCAGGGCAGAGCAGGCAACAATCTGGGTGCCAGGGGCTGAGGGAATGGAGCAGCACTGGCACAAAGCCAGTAGAGGGTTGTCAAGTCAGGAGAGAGCAGGGGACAGGCCTTGGGGTGCTGCCTTGCTGTGCCACCCAGCAGGGGTGCCCCACACAGGCGTCTGCAGAAGGCTCTGGGGAGGGCTGGGGAGGGAGGATGCAATTCCAGGTGGGCTGAAGCAGTTCCCAGGGGCAAGCAGCAGCTGCCTCACACCTCAGCCAGCCAGGGGCATCTTCAGAGGTGCTTCAGATGGGTTGGGTTGGAAGGGGACCTTAAAGCTCATCCAGTGCCAACCTCCTGCCATGGGCAGGGACACCTCCCACCAGCACAGGGTGCTCAAGGCCTCATCCAGCCTGGCCTGGGACACCTGCCGGGAGGGGACAGCCACAGCCACATCCTCCCTGGCAGCCTGCTCACGGCAGAGCAATGTGGAGAGTCCCAAACCTGCTGCGGGAGGGAGCCAGGTGGGGCCAGCAGGGGAGGAGTCCATGGAGGGGCTGGGGCTTGTCCCTTGGAGTCCTGAAAAGGGCTTCGGGTGGGGGTGATGCCCCCGTGGGTGTGACAGCGAGTCTGTGCCCAGCCTTGGGCTGCCAGTCTGCTGTGGGGGCAGCCTGGGGAGGTAGAGCAGAGAGATTGTGAGTGGCAAGAGGGCTGGAAGGCACATTGCTGCCTTGGCACAGCTTTATGCCCCACACTGCTGCCTAGGCATGGCTTTGTGCCCCACATTGCTGCCTTGGCACAGCTTTGATCCTCACATTGCTGCCTTGGCACAGATTTGTGCCCCACACTGCTGCCTAGGCACGGCTTTGTGCCCCACATTACTACCTTGGCACAACTTTGTGCCCCACACTGCTGCCTAGGTATGGCTTTGTGCCCCACACTGCTGCCTAGGCTCGGCTTTGTGCCCCACACTGCTGCCTTGGCACAGCTTTGTGCCCCACATTGCTGCCTTGGCACAGCTTTGTGCCCCACACTGCTGCCTAGGCACAGCTTCGTGCCCCACATTGCTGCCTTGCCTGTGGGGGTGGACCAGGAGTGGAGAGCTGTAAGGAGAAGAGCACACATGGAGCAGGCAGCTGCTCCCCTCGCCAGGTTCCCTCAGGCACAGTGGCAAGAGTGGCAAGATGTGGGCATCAGGTGCAGTTCTCTGGCAGCAGAGAGGGCTTTTCCTGCAGGAATTAAGGCAGGAGCTTGGTCAAGGCTCCCAGAGCACTGCCTGGAGGAGGCTGGGCTGGGCTGTGACTTGCAGTCCCCTGCTGCTGGCTCATTGCTCTGCCATGTGTGCAATGAGCTGGTGGGCCTCAGCCTGCCGTGGCCCAGAACAGGGGCAGCTGATCCCTCTGGGAGGGCTAAGGAGGAGAGCTGCTGAGGAGCTGG